>JAUKPP010204806.1:0-14049 GCA_032273245.1 Phyllaplysia taylori
AAACCAGGGGGAAAATCCAAAAAACACCAGAGCGATACCAAACACGTCTGTTCACACGAACAGACCACCGGAAGACCTACAAGGGGCGAGCTACTTCCGCCCTGTCCGTCAGGGCTAAGCTAGGTTGAGTGACGTACCTGCAGAGACGGAAATGGATATCCAACCTCTGGATCGAACTGGTGTCCTCTTTGTGGATGTCGAAGAGCTGAACCATTTCACCACAGACGCCGGTCTGTTTCGGGGTGGTATGAACACGAAGACAGCAACCGAGGTCCTTATAACAGACCCTGGGACAGCAGGTATTCTTATAGACGTGGCCCGACATTGCGACTTTCGGAAAGACACTTTGCTCGAATGTTCCTCCCTTCACCTTCAAAAGGCACTAAAGCACTATCATACGGACAAGATCTTTTGTTGTCTATATTATAGTTTGTCGATTTGTTTTTTCGGTTTAGCGACATTATCGACCCTGTAAGGGTATTTCAGTAGGCTTACCTGGACACTTACTTCTAAGTAACCTCACATATCAAATTGTATTTATGTTGTTCTGACTCGCTCTTTTCTTCGTGTCGTCCCAGAGAAAATCATATTGCTCTTTTGTCCATCATTTTGTGTGCCAACCACGCTGTATAATTATGGTGACTGCATATCTCTTTTTCGAAACCAGACGTGCTTCACATTCACGTATGACCACATAAGACCAAATCATTTACAAACCTTCTCAACTTCCTGGGAAACATACAATGTAGCTGGCATTTTACAGGCGCTAAAGCACTTTGACTTTTTGGTTTAGCGACACTATCAACTCTGTAAGGATATTTCAGTAGGCTTACCTGGACACAGCAACAACAACATTAACAACAACAAAACAACAACAACAACGACAAAAGATAGAAAAAACAAACAAAGGAATTACTTTTTTTCTCCCGCCAGGTTGGACTGAAGCAGCCAAAAAAGCTGATGCCTCTGATAATAATAATGCATAACACATAGCATTTGTATTGTACATTTCCATTTTCTAAAAATGCTCAATTCGCATTACATAATGAACACATTTATAAAACTGCATGAAGAAAAAGGATATGCATAAAGCCATGCGAGTGTATTTATACATCATTATATATCTCGATACAAGGATTTATAGTTATTCTCGATTCAAGAATTTATAGTTATGCTCTATAAATAAATAACTTCTTTATTCTCCCCCCAGGCTTCTTCCCCACGCCGCAGGCTTCCCTTCTCGACGATTACTACCGGACCCGGCAAGGCAGGGGATATAACTCGGGCTACCGCCAGAACCAGTACAACAATGGCGGATTCTTTGGCGGATTATTCGGGAACTCTCCAGGGGGGAACCTCATGGGCGCGCTTATGATGAATGAATTGATCTTTTAGTTTCAGGTTCTCGTATTGACATGACATCAAACAAGGAGTGTGGTCTCTGTAATAAGATCTTTATTGAAATGCCAATGTGAAGAATAATATTACAAATATGTGCACACTTTAATACAGAATTTCATGCAGGTTTTTATTCAGTTTTTACGTACATATACTCAATAGTAGCAAACTAACAATTGCACACATGTAGATATATTCTACACCTGTACTCATAGACCCCAGAGATTTATACTCTTTAGTATTTCTATCTTCACCTCTCATGTGGAGAAAAATGGCTAAACTGACATTCGTCAAATCTTTTTGAAATAAGGAAATACGACTACATACAATGCATTTATTTACTAAAAGACCAAATTCACAGAACAATAGCAACCTTGCATGAAAAATATGAAAATTTAAAGAAAGTTTATAAATTGGGTGACAAGTTTTCGAATATCGAGTTTACATTGTGGGAAGCTAAAAATGTTAAAGGGTACATAGTATAATAATACGCATCCAAGCTCAAAGTTTTGTACGAGACAAAAATATTATGTACGAGTATTTTGCAGTTTCAAATCGTAATCCGTTGTCACACAATCAGTTATAAAAAGAAGCTGGAGTGAAGGTTCGTGGCGACTTTTAAAGCAGAATAATCCGATTTTAGCAGTTCTTAAGCTCCCAGCAAGGGTGATACGATATGTAATACTTGTGACTCCCAATTAGCGTACAGAGGACCTTGGCACTAAGATTTCAGTTTGCAAACCATCGCTCAGCCTCTGACTATTATTGTTATTTCCGTTTTCAACATTTCGTGACGTAATGAACTGCCCATGATTTCCGGTGTATAACTTCACCCGTCTTTGTTGTTTGTATTGATTAAATTTGTTTACTTATCACTCGTTATGTTCTTTTAGCCTCTTTTAAACAACAACAACAACAACAACAAATGATTAAATGACCTTTGCAGCTCAAAGACCATTCACCAGGCATGAGCTTCGAGAAGAAGATTTTTGTGTAAACTTTCATAAGACGGAGCGTCCACTGAACTGTTTTGTCAGTTGCAGGCCAGGCTCATGTGTATTTATCATATAAAGATGAGCCTGGCCTGAAACTGACATAACAGGTCAGTGGACGCTCCGCCTAAAGGATTTGGTCTCCGAGATCCCAGACATAACTGTTTGTTTTGGTTTAGTTTGGTTTTGGTTTAACGCTCCATGCGACTCTGACATTTACGAGGTGGGACCTCCGAATTTTACGCGTATCTCCGCTAGCACGGGGATCGGAGCCATGAAAACTCCGAAATAATCCAGGTGCACTGCACCTCCCTGGATTCGAACCCGGACTAAACCTCGGACTCCCAGCCGACTCCAAAGAAAAACACTTGGCACTGTAGTGACGTAGCCCGGGCTGGTTTCCATTTGCTTTGCTTGTTTGTTTGATTAGGGTTTTCGGGCGCCATCAACTCTATCAGGTCATTTCGCCCCCCCCCCCCCCCAGCATTTGGTTTTATGTTCTTTGTAACACTGTAAAGTTGTTTTAGAGGAGGGCTTCTTCGACCCTGCCTGTCAGGACCGACCCAGGCTGAGAGAGACACAAAACTCTCGCAGAAAGACGAAGATCTGAGATGTCCATCCAATGTGGGTATGCGACGCTAGTCCTCTGCGCCTTTCAAGAAAAGCTAAATTCACAGAAAGTTGGGTAAAGCTTAAGCGTTATATTACGGACGCCGGTAAGTTGCTATTACGAGGACCTAGGAAAGAAAGTACTGTACTGAGGTGATAGGAAATGTGAAGATGACCTCATGATCCAAATTAGTTTTTAAAAAATCCTCACTGTCGTACAACGCCGCGAGTGTTGAGTTTCAATACTTTCGCTTATGTTCATAAAACCCAGAATTACAATTCGTACAACACAGCTCTAAGAAAAACATTGCTCAAGAAAACAACAATAACAGCAACTACAGAAACGCCACCAACATCACTACCACCAGCGCCACGAGTAATAGTAAATAGCGATACAACAAAAAAAATAAAGGTATGATAAGCTCGGCGTCCTAAAAGAAAGATTTAAAAAAGGGAGGAAAACATTACTCTGAAAAAGGAACTATCCGGCAAAGATGATTTCTCAGTTTCAATTTACAGGTGCAAAATGTTTTTTAACAATTTCCAGGATGTCTCTAAATTGTCCAAGATATAGAATAAAGTTATTACATTTATAAATATCATCTCTGTCTAAAGAACAAACAAAACAAACAGTAAAACGTCTTGATTAAAGTGATACCTTGCTCACTAACTCAAGAATTCTTCACTAACCAACCGGGGTCGCTAGAGTAGTAATTGGCACAGGAAAAAAATAAATACTTGTGAGCATCATACCAGCGTCAAGTTTCTATAATGTATTCACCTGATGACAGTGAGAAATCCGCCTGCAATAATGTGCTGTTTCGTAGCGAGCAACACAAAACTACGATCCAACAAAACAACAACAACAACAATAACAACAACAACATCAACGACAACAACAACAAGAGCAACAACAACACCATCAAAATCATCATCATCATCAACAACAGCAGCAACAACAACAACAACAACAACAACAACAACAAAAGCTACGCATAGCCTTTATGAAATCTATTGACGTTGGCACCAGAAAAACTTAAATAGATGAGGATTAGTTGGCAAAAAACAGAAAGTTTCTCTCTTTACCTACCTTTGATGTTTTTTTTATTCAGAAGCTATCAATGATTAAATGGGGCTCTGTGCTTTAATTGACAAGTAAAAAAAACAACTTCTTGATAAATGTTCAGCCAGACCATAGTCAATTAAGAGACGGGCTACTTCGACCCTGCAGACAGGGAAAACGTCCCAGCGGAAAAAAACGCAGATTGTTCGCACGTGGAATCGAACTCGGGTCTCCGACAAGGGTAAAAATTTCCTTGCGGGAATCAATAAAGCACTATTAGCTATGTCTTATTTAGACCCATTCCCATTCCTATCAATTTGACGCCATCTGAATAGTTGTAACAACATGATGATGTTAGGAATCGCAAACACACAATATTTAGTAAAGAATTAATATAGAAAGGCTTGTAATTAAAGCACTATTATAAATCTAGGCGAAATCACAAAGAGAAAACATGCAGATTTACGTATCTGGGGGACAAAGTCATGGTACCACAGGAGAAGCAAATTAGATCAGACAGTCACAATCCAATACACCGTGGTACTCAGCTTGACGAGAGCAATGAACTGATTATAAGACGCTACATTATTTCCTGGTGCTCTCTAGGCCAGAGTCCGACCTGTGGAGCTTTCGACAGTCAACAGTGCAGACTGTATTTGTTTTAAACTCTCTGCACTAGTAATACGAGTGCAATTAATTCAGTAGTCTCCGATGTTAGTTTTGCCGGTTATAATCTCGATTCACTTTTAGTCACGGTATTCTTGAAACACGATTTTTAAACACAATAAGTTGGCTGGGTCTGGTTCATAGTATACGTACCGTGTACAATTTTAAGGTAGTTTAATAGATAGCTACTTCGACCATTGCCTGTTAGGCCTGAAAGGGATGAATCCGAGAAGAATCTCGCAGGTGCTCCTTGGTACATCGGATTGCACTCGGGTCCTGCTTAAGTGCGTAAGTAAAAAGAAAGAAAAGGAGGCTAAAACGGCAGAGGCTTGCGCCGCTATAAGTAAATCACTACTTACTACTAATAATTGATCTCGGATGTTTCAAATGATAGGCGAAGAGACCAACCAATACACTATAGACGCTTGTAGAATCAAGAATCAAGCTTATGAAAAAGGGAAGGTTGAAATTCAGTAAAGAAGACTAAAACACGCAAACGACGTTGGTCCCACAGGATTGCATTACCTCATTGGGTTCTCTCTAGAAGGATGAAAATGGCACGTTTTACAAGTGTTACTTTTACACCATTGCTGCAGCTCTCTTCCACATGATAAACAGTGCCAAAATATGAACATCGCTTAGTAATGTAACAATTTCTCTCGTGCCCTCCAGACTGCGACTATTTGGGTCGAGACAACTGCCATAACAACAGTAATGATGGTGATGATAATGATAATAACAACAATAATGATGGTGATGATAATGATAATAACAACAATAATGATGATGACGATAATGATAATAACAACAATAATGATGGTGATGATAATGATAATAACAACAATAATGATGATGACGATAATGATAATAACAACAATATTGATAGTGATGATAATGATAATAACAACAATAATGATAATGCTTTTAGTTTAATAGTTATGATAGAAATTGTCATAAAAGTCAAAGGAAAAATAATACAAATAGCAAAAGTGGTAATAATAATAGTTATAATACATGCAAAAACGATACTAAAAATAAGGCAATGCTAAATGCTGCCAGATTCCTGAGAAGCAAAGAGGAGCCTGCGAGCTGCCTTCGTTCTCGGGCTGTGAGCTATGAGCTTCCTTCCACCTTGGGAAGTGGAGAAAGGTTCATCAGTTCATGTAAATGCTTTTCTTGGAGGATATTACGTCGTTTCCGAGCAGAGATGACCGTTGTGTCTGGATACGGGTACAGCATTGCTTCGAGGAAAGGATACAACGTTGTTTCTAGATTGTTTGTTTGTTTGGGGTTTTACGGCTCCATCGATGTTATAAGGTCATTTAGGCGCGATTGTTTCTAGAGAGGGCTTTGACGTCGCTCTGGGCAAGAGCACAAGATAATTTCTGCACAGGGATACATGGTTTTTTTAAACCAGGGAATACAACTCCGTTTCTAGACAGAGGTTCAACGTCGTTTCTGATCAGGGATTCGAACCTTAACATTACAATAAGCGGCCAGTGTTCTCTCAAGACAGTCACTCGACAGACAGGTCTCATGAATTGGAAGAAAAAACTTCGCACTGATTCTTTTTAACTTGAACAGCAAAACAAAAATGAACATAACACCCCCAAACAGCAGCAACAACACCTAAAGAGACATACACAGAAAAGGGAAATGACAGAAAGAAAGTACTCAAGATAGCGAATGGCCACACAAGGCAAAAGTAGAAGAATCTTCGTCATTCTCTGACTACAAGCGTGCACCTGATAACCTTGTTATAAGTCAAAAGTTTGTCTCAGATTGTTCAATCACAAGGCAACACCACCAAGAGCATTAATTCCTAACTTTTGGCAGGAAATACCACGTAGGCCCCCTATGTAAAAGAAAACCCCACCAATTTCACTATTGCACCCTTATTATTCTGGCAACGAAGAAGGACAAATCATACAAGTACAATGCCCACCATTCGCATCCCTACGCCATCACTTAACTGACCGTTACCCATCACATATAGAAACCATTTTCCTCAATGACGAATATTTTTAGGATTATGACAATGCAGTTTTCTTAGTTTGAACAAGTTAGCACGGGTAGCCAATGCAGAGTCTTGAAGTTCACAGCAGCTGCATGAAAAAGCACGGTGGAGATAGGGCATAAGCTATCATTTTGTCCATGTATCTGAAGCCAATTGCATCTGCTATCTTCCCCAGTATGTGACTCAGTGTCGAGCTTTGAATATATATAAGCTTGGGAAGGAAGTCATACTAGAACTATATTTATATTGGTTGTCAGAGCTTTCACGCACAAATTATCTTTTAATGTTAATCACAAGGATCTGCATTGCCTTCCATCAGAAGTGGAAGAAATAAGTTGAATCGTGGTTCAGAACATGGATCACATTTCAGACAAACGTAGAAATGTTCACAATAAAAAAGTTTATTTGAACTAGAAAGATTAGTCTGGTGGAACTAGAGACCACCACCGATTCCTCCGACACTATTCCTTCCTCTCGTTCCTGTAGTCTCGCTGACTTTTGCTGCCTGATTGATATGGAAATCTCGTTCTCCTGGTGGCATCGAATGGACTTGTCTAAACGAGGACCGCTTCAGTGCAACAACTGTACAGATTTGTGAGCGCAACGAGAACTTCAGCACGAACAACAGGCATTTGAAGCTCTTCAATTGCCTGCACAAGACCTACACCTAACTTGTTGACGAAACTCCTCATTTAGAATGAAGTTTCTTTACGTCGCATAATCACACTCATTTCCACATCCGAATTGGCTGAGATAATTAGTTCAGTAGCTCAGATATTTGATTCACCCTGTCAAAGTAGGAAATGGCAAAGTGTTGTCAATTTGGAACTACCCCTAACTACACCCATCTGTGGTGGTCCACATCAAATCATGCCCTCCAGTGTTGAAAGAACAAAATATCATATTATGATAATTTCAAGTTGCTTTTTTACAAATGATAAGGTTTCACAATAAAAATCGAAGCAAATCTTAGCTATATCGAAAACCAGAAACCATTCTGGAATGGAGAAATACGAAACACAATAATTAGTAACGCATTCCACGATTATCACACTTAGGTTATAAAGAATATTATATTGTTGACTCTCTTGATCTTTCCGTTCCTTGGACTTTTTCTGCATCGAAATACTATCATAAATGACATTCCTAGAGATCCAGAGAGGGCCATCTGCTCTATTTAGATAAGCTATTGATTCATCTTCTTCATTTAATGAAGAGCTCGTTTTCATGTCTATCTGACTCTTATTCCTATGACTGTGATTATCACAATCAAACATAGAAACAGGTCTGGTCTCACGGCAGTTTTTCCTTGTTAGCCATCGAAACCTTTAGCCAAACTAGTGTTTTTAGTTTCGAGATTGGGTTATTTCTTTGGTGGATCACCAATCGATTATTTCCAATCTCCGTCAGTGCAATTATCATTGTAGACATTGCAATCATAATGGTGGCAGCTTGTGTCACGGTGTTGATCCATCCCATTAAATTCAGATGCCCACAAGGCTTTGGCAGATAAAAAAAGATGCAATTATTATAATTGGAATTTGAAGGAAAGGCATCGAAGGAGTTAATCTTGTCTCTAATATGGGAGCATCCTTCAATAGTGCATGCAAATACAGAGAGATGGTGTGAAAACGAGGACAATTTTAAAAACCTACCTTACAATAATGGTGTATCTACCCAGCCTCAGGATAAAAAAAAAGGACACGTATCTATCAGCAAGTTGTTATTTAGGTGTTCTTCTGTTCACGGTGACAGCTCTACCAGCGATTTCTCTCATTATAAATCTTTAATTGATATAATTTTAGGAATCCCTTCGCCTTCTTCATCACGATGTTGGCACAATAAGCACTGTTAGGAAGCTATAAATGTTTTTTCCACTTTGCATTTTGTTTGGTTTAACTCATTAAAAGCAGAGAAGTGATATAAAAGGCATACTGTTGTCAACTAACTTCTGTTTCAAAGTTACTCTTTCTCAATAGATAGTCCTAATCAACACAAAAATATTTTGCAAGGGATATCGAGGCATTGCTTCCAAAAGTCATATTATGCTACGATGAGATCTGCTGGTGCATCCCACGAGACTTAGTTTATCCTGCGGTTATTTAAACCATTTTACATCGTTGAAAGAAAGAGAAGAAAAGTAAAGCGAACGCTATTTTCCCCGACAAAGTGAATTTCTAAGTATTTTTGAAGAAGTAGTAGCAAGTGAATTGGTTTGCCCATTGACTTACTAAGCTCAGCTTGAGGTTTTTGGCAAAAATCACAGTTACAATAACAGGCACAAAGCAAATTTCCTACTGTTGAGAGTTAATAAAGTACATTTGATCTTATCTTATCTTATCTTATCTTATCTTATCTTATCTGGTCTAAAAACAACAACAACAACAACAACAACAACAACAACAACAACAGCAATAACAACGATAACAACAGCAAACAACCAGAAACTTAATCTTGAACAATGGGTTTCATCAGCGGAGAGGTTATAGAGTATTTCGATTTCTACCTCGGAGTCCTGGTAACTGTGCCTGCATCAGTGATGGGGGTATGTGGCAATCTCATCTGCGGAACGGTCTTCCTCCGACAAGGCGCCAAAGATTGCGTATCCCTCTGCCTGCTGGCGCTAACTCTCTCAGATTTGTGTAGCGTGCTCAGCGGCGGCATTGTCACTCTCTTTAATTTGGTGATGCGCCTAGGCCTTTACAGCATGATTCAGGAGACTGCTTTCATCTTTATCATGAGCTACACCTGTGGTATGTTCTACGACATTTCTCAAGCCGTCTTAGCATTCGTTACGTTAGAACGTTGCTTGTGTGTGGCTATGCCACTCAAGTTCGGAGAACTCTTTAACTTCAGAAGAGCTTTATTGGTAGTTTCAGGTCTCTATATGTTTACAGTGGTCCTCCACATACCGCATTACACGAGCAGTGGTGTAAGGTGGGGCCTGGATCCGACCACAAACACTACACGACTTGTCCTGTGGATGGCTGAGTATCGCCCAACTGTTGACGCTTTTCTCAACATGTTCCTCCATATCATTTTGTCCACGCTTTACGAGGTCATCGTCTTAGTCTCCACATACGTCATGGTCAGAGGTCTCAAGAGGTCAGCAAAGTTTAGACAGCGTAACGATACAGTCTCTGATGGCAATCCCAACGCCAGAAAACAAGAGGGAAACAACACTAAAAACATCACGACAGACACTGAAGCGAATGAAGGAAAAAGAGTTGACAAAAGCCAAGGCCAAGGCATGTCTCAGAAAAATCTGCGAGTGGTGAAGATGGTGACAGCTCTAGCAGTTATCTCCCTCGTCTGCAATTCGTTACGTCTGACAGCCGTGTACTGCCAGCGACTGGTGCCTGGCCTGGCCTTCATGGGACAGTACCAATTCGAGTTTATCTTCATGAACAGATTCGTCTTCTTGTTTCAAACCATCAATGCATCTGCCAACATCGCAGTCTACTATACCATGAATGCCAGTTTTCGTAATACTTTGAAAACCATGTGCTGCGGTTCAAACAAAAAGAACATGATGGTTAAATAGACTTCGGAAAGAATAAAGCAGTTCCTTTGACGCGAGTGGCAAACGCTTTGAATACTAATTCACAAATAAAATGGTGTTTCTTGATTACTTCCTGCTTGGTAGAACTTTTATTGCTGTTTTTAATAGTACAAACAGTTGTAAAAAATAACAAATCTCAACCAGACTTCAGATATATATGACATGATTTATGGTTTAATGAAAAATGAGACGAGCAAGTTTTCGACAGAGACTCACGTCTGCCACAGGCTAGTGATTCAAAAAATTGAAATGTAAACTGAATAGAAACGCAGAAAATAGGAAGACAACACACTGTATGGAAACAAAGAAAAAAGGAAATTACCGATGAAAAATGAGAATGGGATGAAGTGTGAAAAAACGTATGCAAGCGATAGTTTGAACGTACTACATATAAAAAGGCAGCACGCATATGTATATGAACATAGAAATAAACGTATGCAGGTAATGCAATAGCTCTCTCTCTCTCTCTCTCTCTCTCTCTCTCTCTCTCTCTCTCTCTCTCTCTTTCATTCTCTTTCTATCTAGCTTTTAACAATTATCTCACTATCTCTGATACACTCCCTCGTGCGACACTAAAAAGACACAAGGTAATGTAATACTCGTAGCTACCAAATCTACTCTCAAATTCCAATATTCTACCGTGAAAACTCATACTCTCTCTCTCTCTCTCTCTCTCTCTCTCTCTCTCTCTCTCGCTCTCATAAATATACCTGCGCTATCTGTGTGTATGCACTTTTTTAAAATATAATATACTCATGTGCAAAAGTAACTTGACACTTTGTTTTCAGTCTGTATCTTTACTTTCCGTGTGAGCTACATCACAAACGTTATATTTTAAGAAAGAAAAAAACATCTGTCTACATGTCTGCCAATTGTCATTGCAATCCATATATATTCATTGGAGTTATAAGAGTTTTTACAGAAACAATACATAACTCTCTCTGCCAAACAATAAAAAGATAGGCCTTCGAACACGGCATGGGCTCATAATATAACAGAGAGAGAGAGAGAGAGAGAGAGACAGAGAGAGAGAGACAGAGAGAGAGAGGGAGAGAGAGAGAGAGGGGGGGGGAGAGAGAGGGAGAGAGAGAGAGAGAGAGAGAGAGAGAGAGAGAGATAGAGAGAGAGGGGGCAACAAGCAAGGGTCCAGATGGTGATCTAAAAGTAAAAGACTGCAGAGATAAAGGTAAGCAACAGGCTACTAAAGATTGAAAAAAAGTGAAATAGAGGTTCGAATAGACTGACACAGACAAACTACTAATACCAAACACAAAGGCCATTCATGATTTAGGGTCCACACCCACAAGACATTGAGTAAAAAGTAACTTAAAGAGAAGGCTATTCCTTCATCATACATGTACACTGCATCCTGATTTTTTTTTTACACCTGCTCTCCTTCCACTTTGAGATGCGCTTGTTCTGTTAAAAACCTTATTTTTTTCTTTTGAAGTTTTGGGCGTTTCTAGTACCGCAAGGTGAGCTTCTGCATTGAGGCATCCATCATAAAGCCCTGACTTTGCACTAGATGACTATATTTTTTTCTATTTTTTTCTTTTGCATCTAAAGGAGTTTTTGGTGTTGAGCACTTTAAAACAGAAAAAGAAATACAAGAGGGAACTACACCCTGAATGACTTCACAGACGGCTAGTTTCTGAGCAGAGGATTAACACTCCGTGACAACAGTGCATTACGAGCGTGGCCATTGCCAAGCGCGGCTTTCCATTGACACTGCTTTTCTTGGCCGCGCTTCGATTGCACCGTGAGCATTGTTGACACGGATTACGTCACGAGGACGCCGGGTATGCTTCGATGCCAATCTCATAAACCTCATATAATCTCTGGTTACAAAAATTTGCCCCATGCTACGAGAAATGCCTAAAGATAGGAAGGGAGGGGCGTGGGTAGGGGTCGGTGGGTGTTGGGTAGGGGTGGATTATACTGAGAGGGAGAGAAGACTTTCCAGTTTCAGAAAATACTACATGTGTCAGAAAATACTGCATGTGTCAGAAAATACTACATGTGTCAGAAAATACTACATGTGTCAGAAAATACCACATGTGTCAGAAAAAACAACATGTGTAGTACTTTGAATTAGGTGATGTTTCACGTTGCTTCGATTTGAAAACAGTACTTGCTTTCTAGATGGCCCTGGTAGTATAATGAGTGAACTCCATATTCCAACGAGCTCCAGCTCTCGAAAACACATTTTTATCCCGGTGAGTTTTCTCTATTTTTCGCAGTGACTTGTTAATTCAAGCAGGCGTATCTTCTGCAGGAAAGATGATTTCATTTAGTCAAAAAAACAATGTTTCTGTTTTCATATTTATTCATCCGCACTATCTTCAGTTCCACTAGCTTGCCAGGGCCAACAAGGCTTGATATTAACACAACACAACGTCCTAGCAGAGGGACGTAGATAATCACGGGGATCGAACCCCCCATCACCTTGGTGGTAGGCCAAGAGCCTAACCATTAGCCTACATCACAAACGCACGTACCTTTCTCTGTAAGGTGTTCAAGTCTTCATAACTATTAAAGAGCCCCAAAAGATTGGTTAGGGCAACACATTGTTGGCACAAATGCATTATGCAGTATTTCGCAATTTTTGTCTCTCAGTCTGAGCAAAATGTCCAAGTAAACGGACTAAATCGAGGCCTCGTTGGACGGATTTCTATTCACAGGATGAACTTGCGTACGAAATAGAATTTGACATTTCCCCCGGGACTAGATCCAAGCCTCGTTGCACAACAGTCTTTCCTAAGCATGGTCTATCCGTCAAGACGAGATCCCTTTGTGCCATCTCGATGTAACAACAGCAGACGTGAGTCTCCCAGCTGTCTGCTTGGTCGTGTCTCACTTATATCTTGGGGGTGTTCCCTCCACCCCCCCCCCCCACACATACACACACACACACACACACACACACACACACACATACACACACACTAAAATGGTAGGTGATAAAAGTAAACGGTTTTTTTTATACTTCACCTCCCTGGCCATTTAAGTTTTGTCTGGGCTGCTTGATAAGACTATATTGATAAGAGAAGGCATTCTATAAAGGAGTTAGCGGACACACGCAGAGAGAGAGAGAGAGAGAGAGAGAGAGAGAGAGAGAGAGAGAGAGAAGAAAAAATATCGCGGTAATGGAATGGGCGAACGAATATGGACCATGTGGGTCGGGCGAGGGGTGGAGAGGATTGAGGGGTGGAAAAATGAAGGAATGAAGAAGATAGAGAGAAGAAACAAGGCTGTATTGATAAAAATTAGCTTTGGGGATGATCCAATATGGAGGAAGGGAGGGGGTGGGGGGAGGGGGCTAGAGGAAGAGAAGATCGAAAAGACTGAGGAATAAAGAAGATAGAAAGAAGAAGCGAATATAATATGGAGGATTGTAGTGTGTGTTCTAGGGGAGGGGGGGGGGGTGGAAACAATGGAGAGATGGAAGAGATAAAGAAACGAAGAAGATAGAGAGAAGATGCAAAGTCGCAGTGATCGAATGAGCTGTTTTACGAGACTGGCAGAGTGATAAGTCCCAACTGAGCGATATGAAAGTAGCTTTTGAGACATTCCCTTAGGCTCTTGCTGGACTGTTCACTTATACTGGTCCTTGTACTTTAGTTGGACTCCCCCAACCAGCAATACTTACTGTAGAGTCTGTATTACATTCTCTTGGTTTTCAGCCAACAAAAGTATGCTCAGGGACCCCCCCCCCCTCTCCCTCCCCTCCCCCCTCTCCCAC
>JAUKPP010204917.1:0-14047 GCA_032273245.1 Phyllaplysia taylori
TTGGTAGTCTATGGTAAGTGGTCGTTTGTGCAGGTGGTCGTCTTATACAGGTGGTCGCTTGAGCAGGTTCCACTGTACTGACCAGGTATATTGACCAAGTGTATACTTTACTTTCAGGACAACCCCTCCCAAGCACGTGAGGTATTATTGTACACTCAGATACACACCCATGTACAGGCTACAGTGTCTAGAGATCTGCAAAGACTTGGCGGTCATTCCATATTCGGTCAAATCGCATTTTATTGTTTTTGGGAAATTAACGAAGTCATAATTTGGTTTTCTGACCTCGAAGAGCCTTTCTGATATGATATATTATTTTCCTATCATACGCGCAGATTTTGAGCTTCTGCTGACAGAATTACACTCGTGGATAACAAAAGCTGCTTTGACATGGGCGAATATGGAATGACCCTATGAAATACTTTCCAAAGCCTTCCTAAACTCTGAAACAAAGACAGAAGACAAGTTATTATTAGCCACAAAAATATAATGTGTCTAGAAATTAAACGAGTGCCTGTCTGCAATAATATAATATCAGAGTAAGTTCTGAGCAACGTATGAACTTAAAGAAGGCAATTCCATGATTCCAGTGAACGTAGAACTTGTCGCCAATGTTTCCCCAAGGCGTATTTTGTCATAGTTTTTAAATACATTCAACATGCACAGAAAAAAGTCTAAGATGTTGTATTGTAGGACCTACTTATCCATAATATCAGGAATACCATTTAACGATTTGAAGGGCTTTGGAATATTTTCAGCTGGTTTCTAAAGCAGAATTTGGGAGATTAAATATTTTGTGTTTTCTCCTGTTATCCTCTCCATCAGTGAAAATTATACAGTTTTCAGTGTATCATTCTGTCAAATTTTATGGTATCTATGCACATCTACATATATATACCAAATTCTGTCAAATATGTATATTTAGACAAATGACATCAGTTTACTTCTTTTTTATACTATCTCCAACTTTTTGCAAGGTGAGAATGTGAATTTTACTAACTAATTGTAAAGTAAAATGTCCTACATTCGCTTTACAGAAATTAAGAAATATGATTAGTACAAAAAAGAAGTAAACTGGCGGAGGAACTTCTTGCACCCTTTGATGATGTACATTTTCATGGGCTTCTTTTGTATGTTTTATGTGCTTTTTGGCATGAAAATTGTCTTGTATTCTTCACATACATTCTCTGTCCTTGTTTCCCTGTATTGGAAATTACCATTTCATCTTTGAAAATTTTGCACAATTTCTGTTCACTTATTACAGACACTCTTTTTTTCAGCGAAGTTTGTTGTATTTTACAAAAAAATATCATTGTCGTTTAAGAACTGTTGTCTTGTTTTCAATCTACATTATTCATACCAATTTTGGAATCAGGACCTAAAAGAGAGAATTGTGTTTGGAGTAAGTCATCCATAGAAGCGCCAGGTGTCTGCTGCTTTTTTTTATAGACTAAACAATGAAGCAGATAGGAGATGACGCGATTTCAAATTACTGAAATCTTAGTTTGAGTTTTGGCTCAACGTTCCTTGCTACACTCTAAGGTAATTTTTAGGAATGGGCTTCTTCGACCCTGCCTAGCAAGGACAACATAGGCTGAGGGAGACACTCTGTCAAGAGAAAAGTGGAGATATTGCCGATCAAATTATATACTTTCCCCACGGTGCTTGAACTCGCATCTTCTGTCTGATAGGAGAAGAGCCTATGCATTACACCGTAGACGCTAGACAAAAAAGTCTTGACAATTACCTCAATGGACTCAGGATTATAGGTAGATACAACGGCCATCTTCAGGAGAAGAATGCCCTTCTTATGGCGAATTTCAACCATAGTAATAGTAATAGTTCCCACATCTTGGCAAGAGTGTGTGACGGTGTGACAGTTCTTGGATGCATCGACTCCACTTTCTTCCCTTTTTTTCCCCTTCTTCCTGTCTCCTTCGCTGCTGTTATTCTGTTCTGCAGGGCGTAGATAGAGTGGGAAAAGGGAACGCTGGTACCGATATGGCTTTAAAGTATCGAAGGAGCAGAAAAGAGAACTAATCATACAAATAAGCAGATTCACAGTGACTTTCTTTTGTATTTTTGTTATTTGCATATCTGTAGATAATATTATGTACATATGACTATGTTCCAGTTGCCAACGTCATCAGGAATTTCTACTGCCTTAATTGAAAGCACAATTAATTGCAAATAACTGAAATCAGAGTCCACCTCAAACGAGAAGGATTTAAATCTGATAGGTAATCAAATTTTGATTACTTGCGATATTTAAATGGTCCAAAATCTCCAAACTTTCCTTCGTAGTGGTCTTGGTAAACATTTAAGTGATCACTACCTTTTTTTGCTGGTTGTGAATGACAGAAGTAGGCTTATAGCTTTACACTTATCATGAAAACTTGAAGCCAAAGTTAAGAGCTCCAGTTAATCGTTTCATTCTTCGGGACAACAAAGGATACTTCAACGGAAGTACCGCAAAACGTTTCAGAATCAAGCCTACTTTTGAATGCATAATTATTTCCTTTTGTGAACAGCAATTGACCTAACTCTTAACAAAATCTAAAAGTCATTTCACCCCCAGGACAAACTGAAAGGTAGCACTTTGACATAAAATGAGAACGAGGATCTAGCGCTTTTCAATATACCCTTGACAATTCGCTGCTACAAATTACACAAAGGGACAATAAATGCCCGAATTCTCAAGAGGAAATAACCCGGCGAATACGACCATTTTCACGTTCATCGCAGTCTTGTTCTAATCGAAATTATTTATAAGGTGAATCTGTGACTTCAATCCATCGGCAGAATTGTCCTCAATGTCCTTGATTCGTCTGACGACAGGTTACAGACAGGATAATGTAGAAATAAGTCTTGGCAGTCCCTTCAGACAGTCGCCTGAATCTCTGACGTGATACTTCTCCATTACTTTTCCCGACCGATTCTTTTTGTGCGAACCTCCACCAATTACTTTGGCCACGCGAAAATGATACCGAACACTGAAGCTGTCAAATGTTCCTTGGGGATTCAGGCGGTGAACGCACCTACTCTGAACTAGCTCGGCCCATCTTAGAATCCGGACAAGTTCGGATAAGAACGATAGGAATGTAGGCCTACCTGCAACATAGTAAAATACAGGGTGTGTGTTTTTTTTTTATTGATCGATTCTAAGCTTCAGTAACTAAAAGACGGTACATGATAGAAGCATTCTGTTTTCTATCGATTAATTCTCATCCATTTAAGTTATTACTGGTACTAAAATCAAGCGAATCCTAGAACCCTCTGTGCGGCAACGCGAGTTTTCGTGAACAGACGCCAATTTTTAGCTCGCAGAAATGACGCTAATCTTGCATTTACTTGTGCATCTTGTGCGTTTACAAAGTAGATCGCGTGCCTGTAGCCTTGAAGAAATTTCAACGCAGCACAGCAAGAAATGCACCATCTCAAATTTAGTCAGAACTTGATATAAAAATTTTGGTAGGAACTGGTTATGTTAATTACTATGACAACAAAGATAGTAAGAACTGGATTTGCAAAGTGCATTGTGCCCGATCAATGAAAAAGACGACTTCGTTAATTTGATACCACCAGAGACATCCATCGTTTTCTAACCTCAAACGATAAAACACAAAATTATTTTTCTTGAAATATGAAGCCAAAGCTTGGTGGACATTATTCTATTTTTAAACACAGCTTTAACAATCTTTTTATTGCCGCACGATGTTTTCAAGCAATCCTTCTCTTTGGGATACCGGTGCGCTCTTTTGACGCCATGATAAAAAAAAAGGGCCTTGTTCCGTTAACTCCTTTTTAAAAAGCTGTCGCTATCAACATAATCTTATCAAGTATCCCAGACAAAACTTAAATGGCCAGAGAATGGTGTGCACAAAACAGTTTAGGCCTACTTTTATCTCTTGCTGTTTTAGAGTTATTTCAGTTTAAAATCGATCAGTACATATAAAAAAAAACCCTGTATAACATGGATGCAAGTAGATCCCTCACATTTCTGTAAATCACTAGGTTACACCATAGGTGTGAAACGCTCCGTGACAACAGTGCATTACGAGCGTGGCCACAACTAAGCGCGGCCTCCAATTGACACTGTTTTTCTTGGCCACGCTTCGATTACCCCGTGAACACGATTGACATGGACTACGTCACGAGGACGCCGGGTACGTGTTTAGAGGCTTCGATACTTATCTCATACACCTTATGAAATCTCTGGTTACACACTCCGGTGTCTGGTTTGGTTACCAGTTTTACGTCCCCTGAAACACTGTAAGGTCATTTAAGAGACTGGCTACTACAACCCTGCCTGTCAGGGCCAACCCGGGCTGAGAGGGAAAAATTCCAGCAGAAAAAACCTCCAGTCCGTCGCGACCGGGGATCGATCCAGTGTCTTCCCGCATGGAAGGCGAAGAGCCTAACCATTACACCACAGCGCCGGTCAACAATAACAGATATAGGTCTACTCATTGTGTTCAAAGCCTCACCCTTGGCCCAAGTTCTCCTCTCAGTTTTTACATGACACTAAAACGACAAACGGCGACAGGGGAAATGGCGTTCATTGACATCTCAATAGAAAAGCTATTCATCCAATTCAGCCTGAAGAATTGTCAGGCCGGAAGTAGGTCAAATATAAAGAGAGGAATGGATCCTTCCGGTGATAGTTTTAGCATTGATCCTCAGTCTTAATGGGGCTTTTATTCTCGACAGTAAGTTAAATGAAAGGTTTGATGAAGAGAGTATTGTAAAGATCATTTTAAGGACAGGGAGTTTGATGTAGAGAGTATTGTAAAGATCATATGGACAGAGAGTTTGATGAAGAGAGTATTGTAAAGATCATTTCAAGGACAGAGAGTTTTATTATAGGGAAAAAAAGAAGTAGTAAAAAAAAGGGATGACTAGATTTTCCCGCTGATTGTTTTGAAATTGGTGATTTGTCATAGTGATTTTTAACACCCCGCCCCCTCCTCCCCGCTTTACAAATTATCAGAACCAATTTATTTCCTTTTAGTTGGATCTACACATTTTTTATCTTAACCTTCTAAGTATTTTTGAATGTCAGAAACAAAAAGTAGGTGTGAATAGGGAGAGTTAAGAAGACAGATTTCTTCAAAAGCATGCGTTACTATGAGTTTAAAGAATACAAGTTCGTAATTTGTGATTTAGTCTTAACTACTTCTGGGTGCGGCTCTTGATTTTGTTGATTTGAATACCACATAATGTAAACTATTTTAAAACTCTTAAATCATTTTAATGCACATTTATTCAAATGCGTCCTAAAGAGATTTTTTTCCACAACGCCACAATAATTTGTTACAGTTTTGCTCTTTCTCGCGTAACTGTGTTTAGGTTGCTGGGGTTGGGTGTTTTCTTTTTCTTTAGAATTACCACCGAACCATGGCGGATAAGAAGCCTATGAAGGGTTATTCAAAATTGTTTCTGTTTATTGATCTGATCGCATTCGCATGCAGTAATACAACTCGTAGCCTGTCTATGAAAGATGCAAGACTATTTTTATCTGATGACGTACTCAGAAATTTACAAAATAATGTTATTATGTTGAAAGCACAAACCTTATGGCCCATGATCACACTCTCTGACCCCAGAACAGACAGTATCATCGACGTTACAGTTCAATATCCGCGTATAATCCAAAGAGAAAGAGAGGGAAACAGAGGAAGAGATAGGTAGTAGAAAGCAAAGGGGAGACACACAGAGAAAGACAGAAAGAGAGAGAGAGAGATAAAGGAAGAGAGAGACAGGAAACGGGTGAGAGAGAAAGTCAAAGAGAGAGGAAGGGAGAGAGAAAATGGGAGAAAGAATTAAAAAATGAGAGAAAGAGAGGGAGAGAGAAAGACAGAGAGAGAGAAAGAAAATGATATTATGCGCCGTAAAATATATCACTATTCCTCCTGGGACCACAAATGTTTATTTATGTAATGGAAATACATAGTCATGTAGGCCACGATATATTCAGATGCAAATACAGCATTAGATATATAGCCCTACCCACGCATTGTTGAGCAAACAGAGACCTAGACAAATAAGTTCACGTGATCGACGCAATATGTCCTCATTGGCTGGAGAGATGTCTTCACGTGATCGACGCAATATGTCCTCATTGGCTGGAGAGATGTCATCAGAGATCATAATATGATGATGTCATCGGGGGAATGAACGAAAGCTATCAAATATGATTGTCGTTGAAATACTCTAAACTTGTATACCGACGTTTGTGGTGTAGTGGTTAGGCTCGTCGCCAATCATGCGGAAGACCTGAGTTCGATCCCACGTGCGGACGATCTCGGTTGTTGTTGGGTTTGTTTGTTTTTTGCTAGAATTCATTCCTCTCAGCCCAGTTTGGTCCTGGCAGGCAGGGTTCAAGTAGCTCGTCTCTTAAATGACTTTTAGGTGCTGCAAAGGATGTAAAACTTGCACAAACAAAATCAAACTTACAAATTTTATATTATTGCCTTTGAAATTATCTACGCACCAAAGTGCGTCTTCACTAGATTATACGAGGAACTGAAAGCCTGTTACAAAAATTTCTTCCCAAAGGTCAATCGTAATTAGGTCAAAATGAGATTTCCCTGAGGTCAACGGCTCGTTAGTATTTGACCGGTATCTGTCGTGTTAGGTTCTTCACCTATCAAACAGAGCGTGGTAGTTCGATCCCTGCGATGGGCGAACATCTTGATGCTTCTGCTGGAATACTGTGTTCCTCTCAGCCCGGCTTAGCCCTCAGGTCTAAAACAGCCAAAGAAGCTGATGCCTCTATAAACAACTAACTTCAAACTAACCGGCTTAGCCCTGACTTTTATTCCTCAGAAAAGTCTGAACCCATTTAACAATGGTGTTATATTTTTCTATTGCAATGGTTGATTCATTTGGGGGCCGTTTTTGTTCTCTTTCCTTTTAACCCCTTTTTTCCAACATGCATGCACTTTCGGGGAAAAAAACTTTCATTTTAACTTTAAGGAAGCACAATAACAATATGTTTTAAGCACATCTG
Source organism: Phyllaplysia taylori (assembly GCA_032273245.1). NCBI lineage: Eukaryota > Metazoa > Mollusca > Gastropoda > Aplysiida > Aplysiidae > Phyllaplysia > Phyllaplysia taylori. Next base: position 7,013 of record JAUKPP010204917.1, read on the forward strand.
TCGGGAATAGGTAATGTTAAAGTTATCATTATAATCTTATCATTTGGCGACTCATCAATTCTGAGGGTGATATGGTTCATATCATATTTCACTACAATTACTACAGATGAATGATTTATTGTGTCATTAGTTAATTGCTTTCTAAACTTCTGCAGTTAGTATTTCAAATTTGCAATAAAATGGACAGCTGAGAGGAAGACCTGATGCCGTATAATTGATCCTGGTTTTACAAACATCTGCTCGTTTGAGGCTAAAACAGCCAAAGATGCTGGGGCCTCAATAAAGAACTAACTGTTTTTTCAAACTCGTTTGAGCTTCTTTGCAAAGGTGGGGGGGGGGGGGGGGAGGCTCTGTTGATAGTGCAATATCATATCGATGCCGCAACCATTTCTTCGGCTGTTTGTTTGTATTGTGTTCTACTGATCCAATGCCACTGTTTGGACATGTAGTGTCGAGACCCTCTTGTTTCTTTGTTTATTTGTTTGTTTATTTTGAAGTTTAACAGCTCCTTCAATACAATGAGGTCATATCGTCATCTGTACCATCTTTTCAACAAAACGATCTCTTGTAAGAATTGACCTTTTTCGTTGAGTTTTTAAGGTTTACTTGTAATGTATTTCAGTCCGTCTGCAACTATTCGTACTGTTTCTCAACACTGAAAGGTTGAAATGAAAATGTTGTATTCTGAGAATAGGGCATATAGTTGTACTCTTTAACATTTTTAACTTCACGCTCCATACCAGTCACAATGGTTTGTATTATGTTCATAATGATAATAATAATAATAGTAATAATAATAATTATAATAATATGTCAATAATAATAATAACAATAATAATAATAATAATAATAATAATAATAATACATAGCATTAAAATTTATACTGCGCATTTCTATTTTCTAAAAAATGCTCAATGCGCATTCCATAGTGATTCCATGTCTTTGAATGTATCGGACAGCCTATCTGCCGGGGTCTGTGGTGTAATGGTTAGGCGCTTCGCCTATCGCGCAGAGGATGTGAGTTCGTGGGGCAGTTTGTTTGATCGAGTACATTTCCATTTTTCTGCTGGGACAAGGTCCCTCTCACCCCGGGTTGGCCCTGACAGGCAGGGTCGAAGTCGCCCGTCCCTTAAATGACCTTACAGTGTTGCAAGGGACGTTAAGCCCAAACCAAACCAAACCGAACAGCCTATCTAATATCTTAACAACACACTTATCCCAAGAAAGGAAGCTTGCAAAAGTGGAATATGTAGCAAATCTAAAGTAAGTTTCATGTGAAGTTAAATATTTTAGAGGTGCTTTTAAATTTCATGAGGATAGAAATATTAAAGAGTACACCTAGCACATGTTAGCAATGACGACGATATTGTATTTTCTTATCTACACTTGTATTGCATCTGATCTTGTTGTCTTACACTTTTTTTGGATATGTAGATGTATCATAATATCATACGTATCTTTCTTTATTTTCGTTTACATCTTACATCTAATAATGTACATCTTTGTATCACAATATGGTCATATTTTTTATTCGCTTTTGCTTTGTATGCCTTTGGCTTCATCTTTTTTCTTGATGTACTTTTGCTTCAATGAAAAATTATTTTCTTGATGTTGATGTATATTATAATATCTGAATAGATTTTATTCCATAGGGCAAGTTATTTGGAATTTTTTAGAAAATATTTTTCTCATACGCTTTGCAAAAATGCGTTGCCATACTTTTGATGTCTGCTTCCTATACTATATTACTCGTACTGCGAATTGAGGTCAAAAGGTTGGACCTCCGGATTTCGTTTGAGCCACTTGGTGGACCATACAAATTTCGGCAAGCTTGAAATGCAACTGCTTCATTATTTGACATCTGCGTCTTTTGTACATCTATTCTTTCATGCCTATTTCAATTGCAAGTGCACACACTATAACGTATGTGTGCGTTTGTGTATTTTGACATATCTGAGTTTTAGTTGTTCTTGATGTTGCTGTTGTTGCTGTTGTTGTTGATGTTTTGTTTTGGTTTTTTTTAGGTAGGGTGCCTTCTTGGTATGTTTTTTTCCATCTGTTTGTAGTATAATCACATCATATATAACCGTTTTCTGCTAAGAGTACTTCATTTCTTTCATGTATAGTGTCGATGAAACCGTAAAACCCCAAACAAAGAAACAAACAAACAAATCATTCATGTAACATTTCAATTTTCACAAATTTTGTTCCCCATTTTAAATATAAAAATTTATATTAACAAATTGTTCTGTGGTTAGGCTGTTGGAAACGGCTCTACATCTAATTTCAGCAATTGCGCATTTATTGACAATTTTAATAATTGCTTTCACCTTAATTTCTTACTACATATATGCGTTTCGTTTGTGCAATATGAAAAAGTATTATCTATGTAGGGTTTTATATCTTTGTCTATTTGTGTCTATTTATATATATTTTAGTCTCTTATTAGGCTTATTCCTACCTCATTGTTGTATTTTGAGCCGAACAGCGTCTACGTTGTACTAGTTAAGCGCTTCGCCTATGATGTAGAAGACAAGGGTTCGATTCCTGTGTGAGGACGAGCTTCTACGTCTTCCTGCTTTGATATGTATGACCTTTCAACTCTGGTTGGCCCTGACTGGCAGGGTCGAATTATTCCGTCTCGTAAATGACCTTACATTGTTGCAAAGAACTTTAAAGTAAAACACCAAAGCCAACCACCTTTGAGCCAGCATTGCTGAAATTCCAACGGGCATCGACCGGAGCTGTGGTGTAATGGTTAGGCTCTTAGCCTTGCATGCGGAAGACCCCGGTTCGATTCCCGATCGCAGACGATCTGGGTTCTTTGTGCTGGGATTTTTTCCCTCTCAGCACGGGTTGGCCCTGGCAGGCAGGGTCGAAGTAGCCCTTCTTTTAAATGACATTACAGTGTTGCAGGGGATGTATAACTAGTAACCAAACCAAACCAACGGGTATCGGCTTCGACAGAAGCAACAAGAAGTTTTGTGCAACGAAAAGCTCAGATTTCTACAGGAAAATCAAGTATGTCGAGTACATGTCACTGACCATTCGGTGTGGCTCTTGTAGTATGCATATTTGCAATTATTGTTGGTAAGATTGCTTCATATCGATCTGTGATACATATTTTTCTCTTTCATTCGTTTACTCAATTTGACATCTTTGCTGTTGTGTGAGTGATCCATTTACGTCAGTGTTTTTATGTTCTATATATCACCATAGATCGCACAGCTGCGAATATTACTAGGTTGAATTATTGCTTTTATACTCTTATCTGTGATATACAGGGTGCTTTTGTTTCTGGTTATTTTTATCTATTCTAAACGGAATTAACTCTAAGACAGTAAGAATTAGAAACAAACGGTTTCTTACACATCAATCATTGGCCATATAAGTTTTGTCTTGGCTAACTTATAGGATTATGTTGATAAAAAAAGGCCTTTTTTAAAGCAGTTAGCGAAACAAGGCCCTCTTTTAGGACGTGGCGTCAAAGGAACGCACGGGTATACCAAATATACCAAATATACCAAAGAAAAGTGCTGTTAAGAACTATCGTAAGGCAAAAATAAGATGGTTAAAACTGTTATTTTAACGGGAATAATGTGTACCAAGCTCTGGCTCCATGTTTTACAAAAAACGAATTGATGTTTCGTTGTTTGAAGTTAGAAAGCGATGAATGTTTCTGGGAGTATCAAATCAACGAAGTCGGCCCTTTTTCATTGACCGAGCTTAATGCCATTCGCAAATTCACATCTTGCTGTCTTTGTTGTCATAGCAATTCACATTACCAGCTTCTACCAAATTTTATTACCGAATTCTGATTGAGTTTTGATTTATGCTGTTCATGCTATGCTCAGTTACATATAGCTCAGAACTTCAGGCGCACGATATGTCTTGTAAACGCACAATGCGCACTTATGCAAGATTAGCGTCATTTCTGCTAATCGGAGGCGTGTTCGTGCCAACTGGCGCTGTGCACAGTGTGTTCATTAAATCGATTGATTTTGGTACCAGAAAACTTAAATGGAGGAGGACTGATCAGTCAAAAATATGATGTTTCTATCTCATACCATCTCTGAGTTATTCTAGTCTAGAATCGATCAATTAAGAAAAAACAAAACAAAACACCCAGTATATCTTGTTTTCTATAATTCTTGAACTCATTTTTACATTTTCGCTGTTGTAGGAATGCTCCATTTATATTCCTGCTTTTCATTCGTGTCTCATATTCACAATACTTTGCTTAGCTGATAATGTTATTAAATCAAATTTTGATTTTACAATATTTCATTCCATTTTTACCACAGTTTTGATATGTGTTACCACAGTTCCATTTATGCGCGTCTGTTTGGTAAAGAAATAAGTATGGCAGTTGTATGACATATTTCCATTTTCACTTTCACTTTTTCGATGTTGTACGAGCTAGTTACTGAATTAATTTAAAAATTTATACTGTTAAAGATAGCAATAGTATTTCCTTTACTTCATTTTTCTTAAGCAAAATATGATGCATATCTTACAAAATATCATAGATATTTTACAAAATATCATAGATATTTTACAAAATATCATGCATATCTACAAAATATTATACATATCTTACAAGATATCATGGTTACCTAACAAAATATCATGCATATCTACAAAATGTGATGCATATCTTACAAGATATCATAGTTATCTTACAAAATATCATGCATATCTTACAAAATCTCCTTTATTTCATTGTTTTATAACAAAATATCATACAGGTATATTGTGCTAAAATGTATCTATACCAGTATCTTAATGAACAATGGGTTTTCTTTTTCGTATTTGTTTGTTTGCCTTTTTGTCTCAAACAAGTTTTATAGTCAGTCTGGCTGACAATTGTATACTTTCACTGTGCTACAATACCTCAAAGCATTAATCCTCATGGATTTCCAAATGGGCTTAGAGCTATTGCTGAATTTATTGTCAAATCTGACTACAACTGCAATGTCTTAATGGCGTTCGATAAGAAGAAGATTAATCCTCAATTTGTCTAGTTTAGGGATTATTAGGCCTAAACAAAGAGCTTATAATATTATAAGAGAGTCAATTTCTGTCTGGACTAGTAAGCGGAAAGAGAAAGAAAAATGTATACACAAAAGAGTTTAATCACTCCCGAATAGGCGCGGGACCACGTGATAAGCTCATGTGATGCCAAGAGGCGGAAGAGTAAAAAATTAGAATCATGACGTGGTTGATATGAATCAATATTTATCGCTAATTTATAAGTTGCCCTTTATAGGTTCATAATAATTTTGATGAGATTTTCTGTTTGCTTATGTACTGTAAAATAAACGTGTGTCTTGTTCTTTTCATCTGGTAGTTATTTAGAACGTATATATTTATAGAAAAGTCAGCTTTTTTGCCGTTTTAGCCTAGATTATAGCACAGTGGAACCGAATACAATTGGCACCTTGTGCAGACAGGCGCCATGTTTGTTGTCAAAGGAAGTAGGAAGATAATATCACGGTGATCATGTAACATTGAAAATAGGCGCGGGACCACATGATATCACTTTGCATCATAAGGGGAGGTAAGTTTCCCCTCTCAGCTTAGTTCTCTCTGGCCTGACGTATAAAAACAACACACAAAACTCTCACCGAGTACACTCGTGCAATGGCAAAAACGACGTGGGAAAGAAAAAGTCAACAAGAACTTCACTGGCGTTAGGCGCCAAAAACTTATAGGGAAAAGGGTTGTGTTTAAATGTGGTTAGTAGGCTTACACACTGTGTTTACAATAAAACAAAACATGTTTTTTTTATTGATGTTAACATTATATGTATTTATATCTAATTGTCAACCATAGAAATAATGATTGTTGTCAAAATAAAAACAAAAATAATGATGATTATGATTTTGATATCTTATTGCTAATATCAATAATGATAATTTAATAATTATACTTATATGATAATAGTATGCTAATGTTTTTTCGTCACATTTTACTTCGTTCTGATTCTTGCTTTATACTCTATAACTATGATGATGATGATGATGTAAAGAAGGCGAAATGCCGAAATGTCGGGCCTAACATTTACACTTTTTTCTGAAGTTTTAAGCTTTTCTATTCGATTTTTTCCGTCTATTACCTACCCTGACACTTACTTTTTACTTGACGTTTTCATGTTGATGATGATGATGATGATGATGATGATAATGATGATAATGATGATTATAATGATGATGATAAAGATGATGATGCAGCATAAAATCAATCTATATATATATATTCTAGATCGATCCCCCTACAGCAACATATTGAAATACCACCACTAACTGTTTTTCTTCTTTTTTTCTTTTTTCTTCTTTCTTTCTCATCTACTCATGTTTTGTTTGGGCTCCGTGTGGACAGGACCTACTGGTGTACTATGCCAGGAACTCGACCATGCACGGGATTCCTTCCATCGTGGGCTCTGAGCTCTATCGCGGACGACAGTGAGTATTTAATTTTTGTTGGGAGTTCTTGTGTGTGTGTTGTTTTGTGTGTGGGTGTGTGGGTGTGTTGGTTGTGTGGGTGTGGGTGTGTTTGTGTTTGTGTTTGTGTGTGTGCTTTTGTGTGTGTGTGTGTGTGTGTGTGTGTGTGTGTGTGTTCTATTTGTGGGGGGGGGGGGTTGTGTGTTTTTGTGTGTGTTTTTGTGTGTGTTTGTTTTGTGAGTGTTTTGTATGTGTGTGTCTGTGTCAGTGTGTTTGTGGGTGTGTGTTTTTTGTGTGTGTGTTTTTAAGTGTGAATATGTGTGTGTTTTGTGTGTGTGTTTTGTGTGTGTTTGTTTTGTGTGTGTGTGTTTTGTGTGTGTGTGTGTCTGTGTGTGTTTGTGTATGTGTATGTGTGTGTGTAATTGGATGTGTGTGTTTTAATTGACATAAAGACGCATACATAGGCAGTCATACAACATTCACATCACGGCAATACATAGGCCTACATACACGTAGCATATCCACAGAGTAAAAGTAAATGAGTTGTTAGTTAAGTATAAGAGATCCATACCTTTACAACTTTTTTTCTTCT
>JAUKPP010205139.1:0-11549 GCA_032273245.1 Phyllaplysia taylori
TATATTTTTAAACCCAAAAATGACCTCATCTGAATTTTCATTGGATAGCACCTTCAACTGTAAAATGACTCGTAGCTGAAAAAGGTGCCTCGCGACATCCGACGGGTTTTCCTTCGCAGCCACACATTTAATGAGCTTGATACAAATCTTTTTTACTAAAGCTTATTAAAGTACTGAAGAAATTACTTTTGATTGATAAATCTAGATTGGTTTTGAACCCTTTCAACCGTATGAGGTTATTTGAGTGGAACCATCAATTTTATGTCTATCTCCAACAGGATATGGGTTGAAGCCTTTGAAACTGCTCACAATTCCAGTGAAGTTTCCAAAGGATTTGAACCCGGGTTGGTAGGGGTATCTGTAGCCAAGCGGTAAATTTCCCACCTCAGAGTACAGAGATACCGAACTAAAAAATCAGTGGTTATTAGTGTAACATTCCTATGTCACGTTAGGTCGTAAGATGCGAGCCAAGCTGCAGCTTCTCACTTGTATTTGTCCTTGTCTATATCGGAAGTTCGTCACATAGTAACACCACAACTTTGACATATATATACGGGGGCGCTTCCGGCCCGTGTTCAAATAGAAAGTAAGGTGGCTACCGTGACATCTTCCCCCTTTATATTGAAGATTAATTGTTTCGAGTCTGTGATGATAACCGGAGGGGAATGTTCTAACTTTAACCAAATTTACACACAGAATTCCATAAGGTTCCTTGGCACTTCAGAATGACCATATTTCAAAATGTCTTTGTCACATTCATAAAACGGCAGAGCGTCCAGATAATGAAAACTAAGAAAATGAACGCCTTGGAAAAGGTACACAACTGTTGGGTAATCAATAAATGATAAAGAGACAAAAGTAAGATCAGTCATCAAAGGATTTGACTGGTTTAAAAAATATGACTGGTTTCAAAAACATCAGTCCTGGTATCGAATGGGTCTCCTGATCACTCTTCCGCTTCGGGTAGCTGGTGGAGCAGGGCCGACTGGAGCGGCTGCTGACTGAGGTGATGGTGGTGTGGCATCAGGCTCCACCGGCTGGGCAGTTGGTGGCGAAGGTGTGGAAACCGATATCGGAGTAGGCTCTGGAGTGGCAGCAAGGGAAGCATCAATGGAAGTATGGTCGACGTAGGGCTTCAGATGTTTGCAGTTTCGGCGGTAGGCCCTATCCCGACACTGGATGATGTAAGACCTCAGTGCACACTGTTCTTTAATAATCCAAGGGCCACTCCACTCCTTTTCGTTCTCCAGCTTCTGCAGGACCAGCTGACCAGGATTCAGCTCCGGGAGGTTCTGAACACCGTGACGTCTGTCGAAATCTTGTTTGTACTTAAGTTTCGATTTGGCGTCTTTGGCTGCAATCTTGGCCCTGTCATAGACCTGCTGGTTCAGGTTTGAAGGTAGAGTTGGAAGGGTTGTCCTCAGGCGTCGCCCAAGAGCAAGTTCTGCTGGGCTCGCCCCCGTTGGTGACACTGGTGTAGACCTGTAGGTCAGGAAGGCGAGAAATGGGTCTTCCTGACTCAGGGCTTTCTTCGCCTCCTCAACTGCTCTCTCCGACTCGCCGTTGCTCTGGGGAAAATGGGGACTGCTGGTTGTGTGTTTGAACCCCCAGCTCTCGGCAAACTTGTGGAAACGGTCTGACATAAACTGGGGACCATTGTCGGTCACCAGTAGTTCTGGAATGCCAAACCGAGCGAAGATGTTTTTCACTTTGTACACAACAGTTTCTGAGGTGGTGTTTGGCATGTAGGCCACTTCCAAGTACCGTGAGATGTAGTCCATGAGGAACAGGTAGTGATGTCCTTTGTAGTCGCAGAGGTCAGCACCAACCATTTGGAACGGCCGCTCAGGCAGGGCTGTCGGGTTTAGAGGTTCGCTTGCTTGTGCTGGACGTTTCCGCTGGCAATGGTCGCATCTTGAGACGACTTCCCGTATCTCGAAGCTGAGACCAGGCCACCAAATGGAAGATTTGGCCCGTTCCCGACACTTGGACACTCCGAGGTGTCCGTCATGGATCCTGCTGAGCATCTCTCCTCGCATTGCCTTGGGGATTACGATGCGGTTGCCTCTGACTAGTAGTCCATGGACTTCACTCAGTTCGCTGGATACTGCGTAGAGGTCGCGAGCTTCGGCCCTGACACGTTTTGGATGAATTTCGGCCAACCGCTCCTGGTGTACTGTATGGCAGCACTGATTGCTGGATCCTGTTGAGACTTATTTCTGATTTCGTCAAGTTTGCTGTCCGTGGCATCCCATGACATCTGTATCGTAGCGACATGAGCTTCGATTTGTACACCAATTTCTTCAGATTCGGTGCTCACTACTGGACTTCGGGACAAGGAGTCTGCGACAGTCATGTTTTTCCCTTGGGTGTATTCTGCCTTTCCGCTGTAGCGCATCATCCTCATCAGCATCCGCTGGCAGCGGAAAGGTGCATCATTCAATTCCTTAGTGTTGATCAGGGGCACAATGGGCTTGTGATCAGTGAGCAGTGTGAATGACGGCAGCCCGATGAGGTAGCGATCAAACTTTTCGCACGCCCAGGTGGCCGCCAACAGTTCCTTTTCTATCTGAGCGTAGTTCCTCTCAGCCCTAGATAGAGTTCTGGAGCAGTAGGCCACTGGCTGAAGATTACCCCTGTCCCTTTGGAGGAGAACTCCCCCCAGTCCGTAGCTGCTTGCGTCAGCGCTTACAATGACAGGCTTCCTCATGTCGAAGAAGGCGAGTGTTGGAGCTGACGACAGCAACTTCTTGACTTCAGTGAAGGCGGATGACTGTGCTGGAGTCCAGGCCCACTCGGCATCCTGGTTCAGAAGATCGTTGAGCGGTTTCATGACTGTTGACAGATTTGGCACAAATCTGCCCAGATAGTTCACCATGCCGAGCACTCGTCGCAAGTCTGTAACGTTCTCTGGCTCTGGCATCTCAGTGATGGCTCTGACCTTGGATGTATCTGGCCTTACACCCTTCCCGCTGATGATGTGGCCCAGAAAATCGATTTCATTCTTGTCAAACTCACACTTCGATTTGTTCAACTTGACCCCACGCTCCTCTAACCACTGGAAGACTTTTTTCTTCAGCTCATCGTGTTTCTCCTGACCATTCGTATGCAGGAGGATGTCGTCCATAAAGCACTCAACATTGTCTATGCCCATCAAAATGTCTTGCATCGTGCGTTGAAATATCTCAGGCGCAGAGGCGATTCCAAAGCAGAGGCGTCTGTAGAAGTACCGGCCGAAAGGGGTAATAAAAGTAGTCAACTTTGCAGAGTCGTTATCCAGTGCCAACTGCCAAAAAGAAGAGGTTGCGTCAAGTTTCCTGAACTTGTTTGATCCGCTGAGTTTGTACAGGATGTCGTCTATAGTGGGAAGCATGAGTCGTTCACGCGTCACTGACAGGTTGAGCATTTTCAGACATGGATTTATTCAAAGTTCTTATGGCTCCGATCCCATATTCATGGGTTGGAGATGGACATTGAAAGCTAGAGGGTTCATCTTTTAATTTACGAGTGTTGTTAGGGGTGTAAAAAATAAACCCCCCAAAAAATCTACTACATTTAGGATCCTTCTGTAATATAAAAAGGTAAATATATTTTAACGGCTGAGGGCAACACTTAGACAAGGGCCAATTTTTCAAAAAATGGTTTTTTTGCCATTAAATCGATTCTGAAGCCATAACACCTATTGTGTGAAAATATGAGCTCCCTACAGTTAATAGAACTGAATTTACAACATTTTGACAGGGCATCATTAATAAAAAATAAAAAATATTATAGAGAAAATTTTTGATCAAAGAGAATATAAACGCTACAGATGTTTTGCACACATGCAATTTCTGTCTTTATGGCCAAAACAGTGAACTGCCTCTGTGACCCAAATCAAAACAGATGGGCAATTTCAATAATCACAAAGTGAAGAGATTTCTAAAAAATATTATCTTTTTATTGAGAAAGTTCTCATGGACATGAATTATATCCCTTTCCATAACGACATACTTGATAAGATAAAAGTTAGAAACATGCTATATGCTGCACTTAACTATCAAGACAAACAAAATATGACATAAAAAACACTCAAATTAAAGCAAACAAAGCAATTAACTCAGAGTCTCACTCTAATCAAAATGCATTCTACTATTTTATGTACACATCACACAGCAGTCATGGAGAGTTGTGCAACAGCTGATCTGTTATGAGTTGAAAAAAAATCCCCAAATTCATTTTAATTTTCAAACATATTAGTCAATATACAGTCAAAAGTATCATATCAAACTAGCTTGTGGTAGTATCTCCCAAGTAACTGGTTGGCAACATTCAAAAGCCATTTCTGATGATCTACAAAATTATGTTTCATACAATAATAATATTAATAATATATATCAATTTCAAGCATAAAAGTATTTGAAAGGTAGGCCTAGAGTCAACGCTGCTTGTGTTAAACTCTAACTAAAATTGATTTTGGGTTAAGTTGATTGTTTCTCTGAGCCCCAGTCTCTCCTCTTCTTTACATTTCACAAAATGGTGAAGTTGGACTTCAGATCAGCTGATCTTTCCTTCACTTCCCTGACGATATCATTTCATCTGTAGTTGATTATACTTTGAAAGTTGAAGGGTCTGACCATCTCTTGTATGGGTTACAAGAATGAGATGGAAATGCCTGTATAAACCATTTTAATCAAACTGATTTCACAATGCAATGATTGTAATCCACCATTGTGATGATTAAGCTGCTATAATTGACCAGCTAAGTGAAGCTTACATTCTCATATTCTAGCATCTTTCCACTTCATTTTCCCCATCTTTTGGTCATTCAGTTGCACAAATCACTCACAAACACATTTTCTGGACGTTCTATCTCATCCATTAGGAATCGCTGCTTGGTCTTATAGTCTACTCTCTTTAAAAAGTTTTTGAGAGAGAAATGGGCTATCTGACCTCTCAAATTCCAGACAACCTTTTCTATTTACTCTTATATCACAATTTGTCCTCACACATGAAAGTAAGACTCATGCACAGTCACTGGCATCAAAATGGCTGCTCAAAAGTCACATCTCTACAGATCTCAGTTTGAAAATTGAAAACACCTGAAACAAACCACAGTCAAACAAAACTGTTCCCAAGTATCAGACTGGACATAAACCTCTGATTCAAGTTGACCACACCACCATCAAATCATTAGCACACCAGCGGACAGTCCTGACACACAGCAACATGGGCAGCTCACAACAATGTTCAAAGTTTGTCCTTCGGGTGTTCCATATATTCTATTTTCACTTGATCCCGTTCCTCCAGGGGAGGCAAGTATGGAGTGATGCCCTTCCTCTTTCTGTCTTCAGTGATGAATTTCCAAAACTTTCGGCAATTTCTGTAATTTGTGAAGAAATCTTCACATTTCGTGCGGTCATATCCAGAGTCATCTAGGCACTTCATTGACATTTCATGTTCCTTTACGCAAGGGTCCTTTCTGTGACGAATGGTTGCATAGTCTTCTTTCTTTAATGAACCTTCCCTTCCAACTCTCATGTCCTTAGTGTGATTTGCCATTGTAAAAAGTTTAGCTGCTATAGTTCTAAGAGGGATAAGTCACTTCGATTCTTCGTTGGTGAACTTTCGTTGCGTTTTGTTATCTGCTCGCCCTACTTTCAATTCTAGGCCATGGGCGCCGCCATGTTATTTTTGTTCTGTTGTGTGAACGAACAATTCCCCAGATTGAGTCACTGCGGATGATTTTACGCTGAGGAGAGTGGCAAGAATGAGCAAAGGAGAGAGGCGGAAAAGGGGCGTTTGATGGGCAGGTAACTCTCGTGCCAGGAATTCGGGATTGTTTACAATCTGTGGATGATGAGTGGAGGCATCATGTGAGAGCCTTCCTTGTTGACACTCTCGATAGTTCTAATTATTGATTCGCAGGATAGAATACTTTATATAACTTCATATGACTCTGAATAAGCAGATGTACGATATAGTTTCATGGTGAGGTCTTAGTGCACGGCCCAAGTCAGTTAGTGTTGCTGTTCCTTCCGTGTTCCATCAGTGATCAGTCTGTCAAGTCTGTGTGTGTGACTGACAGAGTCAACCCGAGTCACCACATCACTGCTGAGTGAGACCGACTGGCCTAGGAGACTGGGAAGATAGAGAGTGATAGATAACAAACGAATGAAGAGCACAATAAAGCCTTCTCACAGCAGTTGAAGCTTGGATATTTCTTTTATTTGCACTCCGAAGCTTTGTTGAACAGTCGGAGTAACTCAGAGTCAGAGTCAGAGACCCCTGCCTGTAGTCATGGCAGACTTCCTAGCTGAGAACAATCAGTGTGGCCAAAATCTCTTGCGCCTTGTTTCAAGGGGAAATGCTATCATTGCTGAATTGTTGCGTCTGGCAGATTTTGTCCCTCCAGTTTTTCGTTTAGAGACAAAGGCAGATCAACAAAGATATGGAGATATATTAGCAGACTTCAGCTACTTCAACAGCGCAGATTACTTTGACAACAAAATAGAATCAAGAGTGGTAAGTTAAGAGAAAGATCGTACATCCTCTGAGCAACTATTTCATGCTGTGTATACAACATCCCCATTTTTTAGGGGGTGGAGGATGTCTGTGTTTTCACGTTTGTTGCATATTTTGTATATATCTTTGATAAATTATGTGAATTGATAAATGTACTGTGTAGTTGCCCTGTCCAGTGTCATAGTATTGTCTCAATATTTACATACTTTTGGGCTTCAGTAAGTGTTATGAGCAGTCACCTCAATGTTGAAGTTTCGGGTTGTACTGTGCAGGAAACAAGCCGAAACAAAACAATTGCTGCTAGCACAACCTTGTATAAAGAACTTGAACTGTATCCTTAGATTCATCTATCTGTTTTGGGTTGTTTTTTTATACGCCATGTCTCCATTAATGTAGTTTTTCTTCCTTGTAAAAATATGATATTTTTCCTTTCTTTTGCAGGATCTTCAAGACCTCGATGAAGAATTCAGAGAAAACAACATTGAGATTCTCACCCGTTTTTATCAAGCATTTGCCAGTGTCCATAAATATGTCACAGACTTGAATCGGTAAGTTAACTTCATGATAGACTGTATGTACAATTTGTTTCTTGTAGATATTCTGCCTTTGTCAGGTTCAGAACTTCAAACAATATACTTAAAATTGTATTGGTTCATTTGTTTTGGTTGTACTGCTGTAAGGTCATTGGTAATTTTTTTAAGGAGGTACTTTGTATCTCAGACATATTTATGTCACAAATTATTATTTTCTCCCCTAGAATTGGGTTAAAGGTCATATGTTTCCTTTTATGGTATTAAGAATAGTTTTTGTATTTTCAAAATGCATAGCTCAATGATTTTCTTCTCTGTACTTGAATGGCTATAGTTATCTGGAGGACCTGGATGAAGGAGTGTACATTCAGCAGACGATGGAATCAGTTCTGTTGAATGATGATGGCAAGCAACTCATGGTTAGTAAATCTTGTCATTCGAACTGATGAATGCGAATTAAAATAGAGTGGGGGGACATGAAAGAAGAATCTATACAATTTTGTACAAATCATGTTTTTCTTTTGCACAACAAATAAAATATCAATATGAAATACTTTATCATTCCCCTTACATCTACATTTCTTTTATTGGATGCCAGATGCTTTCAGTCTTTACGTCAGAATAAAGCTTGTTTTGTTGTTGTTTCTATGATAAAGGTTATCTTTGAACTGCAATAATTCTTTTAAGTTATAAAGTTTTCATTATATCTGTGCTTAATCTTTGAATGCAAGAAACTGTTTAGGGTTAGATTTGTTTTTCTTTCAACATCATCTCTTTGACCAACCTTCCAGTGCGAAGTTCTCTTCCTGTATGGTGTGATGCTGCTCATCATTGACACACGGATTGACGGGATGGTCAGAGAGAGAATCCTGGTCTCGTACTACAGATACAGGTAAGTTGTCAGTCCATGCGGCCAGATCGCCACTGCCACAGTAATGAATTGAAAGTCCATCTTCTTTAATGTTGTATTAATTTCAAACTAATCCATTGATTTGCGATAGCTTGTGAAAAATCAATTTTTTTTGTATCAGTTCTCTCAGTCAATTTGATAAATCATTTAGGAAGATTTGCTACCTACCCTTTTCTGTCCTACCATGGTAATATGCCACATTTATAGTATAGGAGTATATATGCTTTTTAAACTCATTTTTGGGGACAATCACTTATATTTCAACCAAATCTGCACAGTACATTGAGACCAATTTTGCCATCATAATGCGAAGAACATTTATAAGGAAAAAGGTGAAGGAACACACTACACCAGGCAGCCTACCATCCACCTACCCATCATTTTACACCCATTAAGTTTTCACAATAGTTAAATACTGACTGATTTTTATTGACTTCTCCAGTGCTCAGAAGGCTGCCGCTGGTGATTCAAACATTGACGATGTCTGCAAACTTTTGCGCAGCACTGGTTTCTCTAACGCAGCAGGAGCAAAGAGACCTCAGCATTACCCAGAATCCTTCTTTGCGTAAGAAACTTTGTTTTTCACTCTTAACTAAAATAAATGGAGAGAGGTAGTGATTCCTTGAAAGTGACAGGTGAATTTTACAACAAAGCAAATTTTTTTGCTAATCAGACCTGGAGACATAGTAGGCCTACTTATAAAATTTTTGCAAAATCAGTGACAAATGAAAACATGCTAATTGCTTACAAGGATGTAAATATTAAAAAAGATACTGAAGAAACATGTTATCGTATATTCATATTTGATAAAGTATGCATTTCAAGTAGATAGTTTTCTGTATTTGTCAAGATAAGGTCATCTAGCTGTCTAAAATTGGGAAATCTCTTTTTTGTCAATTTTTCAACCAGTCGTGTACAAGTCAACACAGAGTTTGTAGATATGGTCATCGGTCGCCTGCGTTCAGATGACTTATACAACCAAATTGCTGCATACCCGCAGCCAGAGCATCGCAGCACAGCACTGGCAACGCAGGCTAGCATGCTGTACGTAATCCTGTACTTCCAGCCAGACATTCTGCACATGCAACAAGCCAAGATGAGGGAGATTGTGGACAAGCATTTCCCAGACAACTGGGTCAGTTTTGTTGATTGATAACTGAAATTATACCATCACTTAATGAGACTACCTCCAAATTTATATGTATCGGCATACGTTGAAATATTCTTTATAATAGTTAATTGTTACCATAAACATATTATGTATTTATTTGTTTAAACTACAAATTACCAACGTAATTCCCCAAACTATTTTATATTTATGCATGAGTATACTTTGAAAAACATTGTAAGTATGAATTTTAGAAACTTTATTCCTCTGTTGTTGCTTGTTTTTTTTTCTATAGACAGATAATTCAGCACAACAATTCTTTCTGATTCTGAAAGTCTTCTACACATTGTCTGACCTGATGGTTTATAATACTTTTTAATCTCATTCTTCCCTTTATCATGTGCAGGTGATCAGTGTGTACATGGGTATGACAGTCAACCTGTTGGATGCCTGGGCTCCATACAAATCTGCAGTGACCGCTCTCAACAACACGCTGTCTGTGACCAATATCAGAGAGCAGGTATAGCACATTTATACTTTTCACATCAATTCCTTTTTCATAGAGTAAAAAAACCCAGGATAATGTTTTTTTATGAGTCTGTTTCTATGTTTCATCATCATTATCAGATCTTTCCTCTTTCCTGGGGCTGAAATGACTTTGCGGTGTCAATAGCACTCTAGAACATCAACAAACAGCAAGCTGGTGAAAAAGTATGGAATTGAGAAATGAGAAATCACCTAAAATAAAGCGATGCATTATAACAGTACTCATCAGTCTCACTTTAATGATGGTTAATGTGAACCCTATGAACCCCATAACTTTCTTCACAAAGTTTTTTTCACTTCATTTTGGATATTATATCTTAGTGACTTGTTCTTTATTTCATCTCTCTTCAATTCATATAAGTGATTTGTTTATATACTTTGTGCTTGTTACTCATTATTTTCTTTTATTGAATTTGTTCAATTTTCCTCTCCTCTAGTCGGTGAAGTATGCACAGAAGGTAGAGAAGTTGATGCCTGTTCTGAACAAAAATTTGAAGGAAGGTGTCCTCAAGGAAGAGTTCGTCCTCGACTCCATACAGAAGCTGATGAATGTCCTCCGAGAGGGAAACGTCACTCTGCGCTGGCTCATGCTACATTCCTCAATGTTACAACCAAGTAAGGTTTTCTGTTGGCGCTGCTTGTAAGAGGATATTGTTTTGATAATGGTTTTGCTTGTATATGGAAGCTTCATAGTTTTTCATTAAGAAAGTTGTTACTGTGTTCAGATATTTCAGTACGGCTCTCCTATGAGTTGTTGATATCGCTTACAATCGTAATTGACATTTGGGGCAATAGCGAGTTAGAATCCCGGTTGGTTTTTAGATATTTTACTTTTTTCTCTCAATTCAGCTTATTGATACTCCCAGTGGTTTCTGTGGTATTGCACAATACTTACTATGGCATCACTACACTGTTGTCTAAAACTTTGAGTATCAATATTATGGGAGTGTTTTAATGTCAGTTACGTCACAACGCGACATCAACAACAATGTATTACACAGTGAGTGTGGCTGTTGTCTTTCTTTTGCATCAAGTGCATGTTTTTCCATTTACTATCATTACCCATTTCCAGTAACTGAAGTGATGCTGTCATTTTTGGTGTAGAATGTGTTTGCTATGTGAATGTGTTGACTTTTGTGGTTAAACAATTTTTGCAACTTCAAATTTTGGTTACAACTCGCTGTGTTCAAAACTCAACATCCCTTGAATTGTTTCACCAGTGTTTAACATTGTTGCTATGATTAACTTCTTTGATTTTTCTAGGCTTCAACCAGCCAGGTAATGAGTTTTAATCAACCCCTACCACATTCCCAATCCACAACCCAGTGATGTTTCACCAATAAGAATGACCATATCCACAGTGACGCAGTGAACTCATATGCTCAACAGAGCAAGAAGTGTCTTCTGAAAGGGGAAGGGGGGGGGGGGGATTTTAAATAAATAACTTGATGAGCCATAGTAGTTCTTGGGTGGTTGGTGGGTGCGCTCTGATATTGACTGCTTCTTCTTTGTAAGTGCATCTGTTATGTTAGCCTATACCTGGCACCAACGACTTACCCTGACAGTGTGAGTGATGCTGTAAAACCTCCCCCTCTTCAAAACAATTAAGACAGTGCCCCAGTGTATATTCCAAATTTGTCCGTGACCTCCCCTCCCTCCCAACACATCCCTAGCACTTGTAAAGACATTATATGTATGATGTGTGCATATGTTTTGTTTTCTTGTATGTGTGTATGGGACATGTAGTGTTAAATGTCCTGCAGACAAGTCCTCTTTGTTGAAATCATATCTGTCCATTGTCTCTTGATCTTTACTATGTACATAAAAGGCTAATCTATGAACTTGTGAATAATTTTTTTTTTTTTTTTTTTGTTGGCCGAGGCATACATCCTTGTGAACTGTTTATATAAGTTCACTCCCATTGATTCTCTCCTTGTGTGGGGGGGGGGGG
>JAUKPP010205250.1:0-14042 GCA_032273245.1 Phyllaplysia taylori
CAATAGTTTTCTGTGATCCCAAGACGAGATAAGAGAGCCCTGTTGCTGCTCCCCTTATCACAGGCTATGACGTAGGTGTCTGATGGAATATTACTGGAAGTGAAAGTAGACGAGGTTGCACGGGACCAGATCGGAGTCGTGGGACAAAAACTATGATGTTTAACATATAGCGAACGATGTAAATCATGTCATAAGTTACGCAAACATTCATACTAATCCTTAAAGAATTCATTGTTGCGACAGATGTCTAGCTCATTTTGCTGAGCTTCAATTCTAGAAAAAGTCACTGAAACAAAGAAAATAACAGACGTCTAGATCACCTGTTGAGCCCTGCTTCCGCTTGGATATGTAGCTTTACCCAAGACAGCATACGAAAGTACGTTATAAAGATGAGGGTGGCAGGGATGAAGATGGCAATTATGACTATGAAGGCGCCAAACCATTGCATGCCAGTAAGGACACAAGCATGTTCCTCCTGCCCCGTCACCTGGAAATCAAGAGAATGTCGGTGGGAGTGGCACTGATTGAGTGTGGTGTGGGTTTTTTTTAGCTTTTCACCTGGAAAACAAGGGGACACACGAACTATCATGGTGCCTATATAATTGATGAGGAGCTCCGTCATCAAGCAGGGGAAAAACAGATAATTGTAGCAGTAGCCTGGTTAGCCACTAATCTCTATCTCTCTGTCTCTCACTCTGTGCCCTCTTTCCTTCTATCTCTCTTTAAACCTTAAAAAAGTGCAAAACACTATAATCATCACAGTCTGCATGTCATATTATTCATCGCTCTCACAAGAATTCCAACAGCACTTGCTATTTGTGTTTGTTGGTCTTGGTTTGAAGCCATGCTGCTTTCGTTTGACCGGCGCTGTGGTATAATGGTTAGGCTCTTCGCCTTGCATGCGGAAGACCCCGGTTCGATCCCCGATCGTGGACGATCTGGGTTTTTCTGCTGGGATTTTGTTCTTTCTCAGCCCGGGTTGGCTCTGACAGGCAGAGTTGAAGTAGCCCGTCTCTTAAATGATCATACAGTATTGCAGGGGACGTAGAACTGGTAACCAAAACAAAGCTTTCGTTTTCTGATCGAAAGTGGAAAGTTTAGAAAGATCATTTCTCTCTGGCCTGATTAGTCAACGAGATCGCTTGCGTCAAATAAATGTAAAACTTTACTGGCAAAGAATAAGTTCCAGCTATTAATATAATGCCAATCTATTAAATAAACGCCTGTGTTTTAGGCTAGGTGTCCACAGCCTTCGCTCCTCATCATGAAATGTCTGGACCGAAAATCGTAGGTCGTCTTTATCCACATCAACCGCTCCTCATTATGAAATGTCTGGACAGAAAATCGTAGGTCGTCTTTATCCACAGCATTCGTCCTCGTCATGAAATGTCTGAACCGAAAATCGTAGGTCGTCTTTATCCACAGCATCCGCTACGCTCCACTTTTCTTTTCTTTTTTGTTTTTGGTACGTGATGCAAAATGGCGCTGACAAAAAACAACAACCGCGGAATCTTTCTTTGGTTGTGGTACAAAAGGAAATATCTCTCCAATCATCATCGTTACTAGATTGAGCGTATAATATGTCGTGACTGCACCAAAAGAGAATTCAGACTTCTACCACAAATATTCTCTGAAGAAGAAAAGTGCATGGACTAAATATGGATGAAGAAAGCTGCCTCATAATATGTGAGTTTCCTCTGACCACATGCGTCTCTGGCTTAGAGAATCAAGACACAAGCTAGTGGAAAGGTAATTCCACCCATCGAAAGATTGTCTGTCAATTTAAATTGCTGGTTAGTTTTTGCTTTGTTCATTAATCCCATCATCATCATCAACAGCAGCAGCAGCAACACCCATGCCGTTAGTAACCCTCTTTATCTTTAAAATCCCAATTAACAATAATGAATAAATATCGATTGGCTAAAAAGAACAGCGTGCACTCAACCAACCGATTTACAAAAATATTAAACATGTATGTGGATTTTTTTTCAATAATCTACACACGCTTGTCCTGCAATGCCAAACGAGGTTGGGAACAAGGAGCAAAGCCTACAAAGCAATATACGTTGATTGTGACTCACGTGAAGATCTGGTTCTTCCAGAGAGAATTGGAGGGCAACTGGTGTGAAGGCGACTAGAGCACTCAGAATCCAGATATAGACACAGGTGACTTTTGTTTTCTTCTCGCTCATGACCAAGTTGTAATGCAGGGGCTGGGAAATGCATGTGTACCTGCAGATGGTCGAACAAACTGTTGGCTTCGCAATGCAGATGCATTTATACATTTTGATTTGTTTTCTCTCTAATGTTAAGGAACTTTGTTTTAACTGTCGATGTGTGAGAGATTGAGTGAGACAGGACAAAATATCCACGGAAAATAAAGTGCTTAACTGTAAGGGAATGTCATACAAGTGCAATAATCCACAATGCGTTCTAAAACATGTAGGGTAAACACACGGTTCAACAGCTTCACGGACGCTATGTCTATGGTGAGCACTTCAAATTTGAGGTATAGCTTAGGTGGTCTCAAGTTTGATTCCTAACTTTTCGGCAAGTGCTTTTCGGGACCTAAATAGGGAAGCCTCTTTTTAGGATGCCCCGCGTAATTCATAAAATTGCTCAGTGTGGTCCCATCACATCACATCAATTGGTGTTGTGCTGTAATGGTTAAGCTCCACGCCTGTCAGCTGAAGATCCGAATTCGATCCCATGTGCGGGGAGGGGGGGGGGGGGCTTCTGCGGGGATTTTTTCCCTCTCAGTCAGGTCAAAATGACCTTACAGTGTTCCAGAGGACGTACAACTGGTAACCAAACCAAACCAGACCAAACCATTTATCACAACAGTTGCTCGATTTCGAAGATTCTTTTACGTCTCCCCCATGTGAGTCATTGAATATTTGGCAAATCAGAGCAAATAAATAATGGATTGTATTTATATAGATATAAAAAAAAAAACGCGTCGCACGAAAATTAGCAAAGTTTACGGGTGTTCGTGGTTTATGGCTTGGTTTCCAAACAAATTTTGTCCAATGCAGAAATTCAGTGGAGCAACTAAATAATGACTCGTGCGTTTACACTTTATAATTCTGGGCCTCACCTGTCGATGGCAATGGCGCAAGTACTGTATGTTGATGCACATGTTGATAGGATCATCAGGAATGACCAAATTGAGCAAAGGTCGTCCTCAGCATGAATGATAGGGCCGATCTAGAAAAGCAGAGAAAGTTGTAACATCAGCAAAAATGCCTCATACTTTTGGATGTATGCAATTCCTTGTTGAAAAATGCTCGGTGTGGTGAAATCCTGTGGAAACAAATCTAAATTTAAAGAGAGAACCGAAACACTTGTAAGGAACTACAGTCATCCGACTGTTGTTGTTGTTGTTGTTATTGTTGTTGTTGTTGGTGGTGGTGGTGGTGGTGGTGGTGGTGTTGGTGTTGGTGGTGGTGGTGGTGGTGGTCGTGGTGATGGTAGTCTTGTTGTTGTTGTTGTTGTTGTTGTTGTTTTGTTGTTGTTGTTGTTGCTGCTGCTGATGATGATATTGCATGTCACGTTTGTGACTCACACCTCCGTGTTACCTTTGCTACATGTCGTAGCGTGATGAAGTCAGGTGCGCGTCAAGTTTTTGTCATTTTGATTTGGTTTGGTTTGGTTACCAGTTTTCGTCCCCTGCAACACTGTAAAGTCATTTAAGAGACGGGCTACATCGACCCTGCCTGTCAGGACCAACCCGGGCTGAGAGGGCAGAAAAAAACCAGATCGTCCGCGATCGGGGATCGAACCGGAGTCTTCCGCATGCAAGGCGAAGAGCTTAACCATTACACCACAGCGCCGGTTTGTCATTTTGAGTTATTCCTATCATGTTAAACCTTGAGAGAAAAGCGTGGCTGAGAAAAAAATATTGATTTATCATGTATTGCAGTCGAGATATTTGCACTGTTGATTACGTAACACCCACATACTATCATGAGAAAAACTAAAGAGAAATTTTAATCTATATATAGGAATCATTTTGCCCATGTCGAGAGACCATCTGTGACTTAAATAGCCAGGTCGTATGCACTGGATTTTTCATTCACCCGTGTATGCCCACTGAGCACGTCCATGCAAGCTGTGGCGAGTAGCAGGCCTGGCCAGGTCACCTCTAACAACATACAGACCAGTAATAGCAGACTACACTGACTTCTTTCAGGTTTGTGATCTCAGGATAGATTTATGCTGGCTATTCTCCTTTTTTTTTTTTTGCTTTCTCAATGTGTGTGATTTCCTCACCAGCCTTTTGCTTGCTTAATCCTGAAACGGATTATGGCGTCTCAATTCCTGGATTTGGAAAAGCCTCGGTGTCCAGACCTACACTTCGGTGCTTTCTTTTTCTTGTTCAGTTTTTGCATGAGGTTCAAAGGCTTTTTTCCTTGCCACAGTCGCATGTAGCCGATCATGTGACAGTCATCGTTGAAATACATGAAAGATGAAGTGTAGCCAATCACATGACGGCCATTTTGTCTCTATTATGATAATGGTAGCCTACCCGTATCCTTCTCTCTGTCGATCTTTCCAGTATACTTTTCTTAGACAATAAGCCCATTGCCGCTGTTGGAACCTAAGCTTGGGGCTTCTCCTAATCCCCAAAAAACCAGGATCGCAATTTTTCCGATTTTTCAGAAACACAAACAAAAGCACTTGATCTGAAAGTCACTTTCCTAGTGGAAGCCTGGAGAAATCAAAAACATAGAGTTGAGAATTATCTTTTTTTTAAATGAAGCCTCTAATAGCATGCAAACGCTGGTTTGCTTTATCGATACGCCAGCGTAGCACACAGTTGAGATCAACTCGAATTCGTTGAGCCCTTAATGATTGAAATCGATTCGGTGATTAATTCTGGAACCTGAACAGAAAAAGAAGTCAGATTCATATTATTCTAAGAGATTATTTAGCATCTTACTGCGTTAACTGAGCATAAAGTAAAATAATCGCATGTGCCTGCGATCAGATTCGTTTCCGTTATTCCTAGTACCAGTGCTGGGTCCAGGACACCAGGCGTATAGCATGTCAACACATCGGTCTTTTATAGTACCAAATTTCTGCGCTACGACTGTCACTGGTGTTAATGAATGCACAAGGTCTTCCGACTGTAGTTATCCTCTTAGCGGGTCTATCGACTGTGTCTCCCTCTTTATTCACTACATTTTAGGTTGAGCGACTGCGATAGCCCATACCAAAGCACGACCATAGAAATATTTAAAAGAAGTACATGTAGAAGCAGAATACAAAGACAAAGAAAATAGCAGAAAAACATCAGAATCGAGTAGGGGCGGTAAAAGGACTAGGGAGAAGAAACGAGGATCCAATCAAAATACAGAGTGGACGCACTCAGTACTAAATATAGTACGTCTACTTCTGCTTGTGACCAGCGATATTTATCGAGCCAAAAATTAATTGAACACCAAAACCTGGGGAAACAAGGTTGTCTTATACGTGACAACTGGCGATAGTGGAGCCTGTATCCTTTAGGGCGGGGGATTGTTGGGCTCGTATCTTAGTTTAGTACCCACGAGAAGACCAGTTCATTACTATTTCAAGAGCGCACTGTGCAATACAGTTGGTAGGTAATAGGTAGAACACAATAGATAATAGATGCATCACATTTTGATCGATAGTCCATGAAAAGTCGATATTTGTGCTTAGCTGATTTCTCGACTGTATTGTGGATTCGGATTGAAAATAATATGTCTTGCCAAATGCAAAGCAAAGATAAAAAAAAAAAAATTTTAAAAGCCATTCTATCATAAGTGAGCCTAACAACCAGGCCCCGTATGTGCGAAAGCAGTCTTACTAATTTGGTAGGATGGGGTGTTGAGAAAGAGACAGAGACACACACATTTTCCAATCAGCCAGTACTCATATTAATTAGTATAACCTCGTGCGGTCAAAAAGCCTTCAAGCACTGAACAAATACTCATGTATTCAAATGTATTTGCGCTGCTATGAAATATTGCCCATAAGTGTTCGTCCCATACACTTGGTGCATATGTTTGGGGCGTGGCAATATGCAAGAATCCCTACACTCGGCAAAATACAAGAATGTCAAATAGCCATTTTGCATTATTATGCTGTCTCAAACTCAAACAAAGGTCCTCTCTCTAGATGAGTGTTGTTGAAAAGCTTGGACGTCATGCTGCTTCAGTCCCTTTGCCGCCGACGTCACCTCGCCTGGCTGGCCTTGTTCTTTTCGCTCTGCCTTGCGGTCATCACACTGGTGGGGCATGGTCACAACAGGATGTCCGGCCAGAAGTCCTCGCCTGCGGGACAGCTTGACCATCTGGTGCACGAGAACCAATGGCACACAGTAGGAGCCAAACCGGGGCCTTTTGGGTGAGCCTCTCATAAGTTAATTAAACTATAGTGTACACAACCAATCGTATTTTACGTGACGCATCATTTCAGGACGCCCTTCTGGTCACTGTACAGGCACGAACAGATGTGCGTTTCCAATCAGTTATATACTCATGGGCAAAAATAAACTGACACTTTGTTTTAAGCCCATACTATATTTGTTTTAAACCCGTATCTTTGTCTTAATCCCGTATCTTTGTCTTAAGCCCGTATCTTTTTCTAAAGCCCGTATCTTTGTCTTAAGCACGTATCTTTATCTTAAGCCCGTATCTTTGTCTTAAGCACGTATCTTTGTTTTATGTCGGTGCATCACCACAAAGCTTACCTGTGTAGGAAGAACAATTATCTGGCTAGATATCTACCAACTTTTATTTTCATCCGATACAATTTGTGGAAATCACAAAAGTTTTGCAAACAGAAGTTGACATTTTTATTTCGAAAACATCGTGAAGAGCTAATAATTTAGTTATGGCTGCGTTCACCAAGGTTCCCAGCAACAGCGTGCATTCATCTCCCCGTTGATTGTTTTTTAAGAGGATCAATGTAATCTGGTATTAGCTCATCGCAGGGTGCTAGATTTGTCCCTACTGAAGTAGCGACTGTTCACGGACCATACTCTAGGTTCCTTTACACTATTTTCTAGGAGAAAAAAAACCTGGTAGCGATAGCCGCTCCATTTTAAAGTCTTCCGGGAGCGAAGTTGACTAAAAAGTAGACAAAAAGGATCGGTTGTATGACAAGAGACAATCTTGTTATCATATGCATTAGTTTTGAGTTGTCTTCCAGATAAATTTACGTATTAAAAGACATGACTGAAAAGTCCTGCTTTTTTGGGATGTTATTTCCAAACTAAGCTTCCCTCAGATAGTAATTATATACCAAACAAAAGCATGGGCGTCTGCTACATGAAGCTAACGTTATTTTTCCATGTGGTCACCATCCTTGTGCGCAGCGATGAACAAGTTTTTGAAAAGCGTCGGCGACAACATCCGCTGGTTTTCCTCTGCAACCTTTACACTCATCGGCCTCAACTTCCCCGTTCTCGATGTAACGAAATGACGTTTATTCAGATTGAAGGCCTTTGGCCCATATTTCAAATGTTACAATGTGAACATTTAACATTTGAGTGGTAATGCTAAAACATGTATATACACATTTAACACACACATGATAATGTATTCAAGTAAAATATATCCATAACATTATTATAATATTGTACAGATAATGATTTTTTACCTAAATTCAGTCGTCATGAGTATTATTATTGTTCTTACTATTGTTACAACGGCAGTGCGTAATAAATTATAAATAGGGTAACGACACGACACAGATGAAGATGATTTAAAACTGTTGTGTAGCGGGCAGTCTCGAAGAAGGGATTTAACTCAAGGTTGGCTTCGTACTTACTTCTTACTTTAGATTACCTTTCTTGGAAGCCAATTAGAAGTATACGCTTATAACTGTCTAGAAACAGTAAAGCATCCCCAATGTGTTGCAAATGCCACACAATGCCAAAACCTGTACTGTAAAGAAAAAGTATGGTATGCTTTACATAAAAATGGTTGTCATGGGCAACCTACGACTGCATTAAAATTTGTTATGAATCAAAACAACAGTATCAGCCACTTCACAGTAGAAGACAAGCGCGGGGTAGACCACTATATTATGATGAAAATACACGTTGTGAAATGGAAAATAATCGAGGATTTAAGCAACAATGAGTGCGAAGCTTCTTTATTAGCTACTATACCGAAATGCCAAATCTTGTCGAAATCTTTTATTTGTTCCCGTTTGTGGACACATTTCATATGCTCTTAAACCCTCAGAGCTCATTCGTTAACTAAAAAATACTATGGGTGTAGATCAGTTATCGGAGTGGATTTAACCATCAAGGAATGACCTAACATCAGCGGACATTGATCCACTCATAAAGTCTATGTGAAGATGAGTGAGCGCAATTATTAAGAGTTTTGGTGGACGCACCAGTTACTGAATTAGTGCATACATGTATTTTGCTCTTTGTCGTGTTTCCGAAATGAAAAAATCGACACGTTTTCTCAAACTCTTGTAGCTCCCACAAATGTAAATGGATTGTGGTAAAACTTAGGAGACATGTAGCCAGATGATTGAACTTTTTATGGTCAAGTTTTGTGCTATAGTGTTCACGTAGAGCAAAGATATGGGCTTACCTAAAATAAAGTGTCAAGTCACCTTTGCACATAACTCATATCCCAATTTAACAAACTTTGAAACAACCCGCTGGTTCCGGGACTCAAGCAGCATGAGAGGTAGAGATCAGAGAATCTTCTCAAAAAGGAGTTTAAAAGTTGTCGTAACTCTTGAGCTTCACTCAAAACCCCAACGTATTTGAGAATATCGTCCTCATTACAGGCACTGTATCTGCATTATTTGTGTATGTTTCATAACTTCTCCTTGAAAATACACTTGCTCTGATTTTTCTAACGAAAAACGTATATTCTTGCCATTCTCGCCCTATCCCACAGCCACAATTTGCGTCGTTCGAGATGGCTCGTTGTCAGCTTGAAACATCCTGCCCAGACTCCAGAAAACTACTTGTCTTTCCTGGACAAGCTCAAAGGCTGGGTGCCTCTACTTGTTGGCAGTGCTGCATCCAGTCATCACGGGTAGGCCTGTCAAAATTTTTATGTCATTGTAACTCAAAGGTCGAAAGTCTGTTACACCAGAGATTTTATAAGCATCAAAGCCCCTAAACGCGTACCCGGCGTCCTCGTGACGTAGTCCATGTCAACAGTGCTCACGGCGCAATCGAAGCGCGGCCTGGAAAAGCAGTGTCAATGGGAGGCCGCGCTTGGTTGTGGCCACGCTCGTAATGTACTTTTGTCACGGGGCGATTCATACCTTTGGTTATACTCGGAGCGTCATGGTGTTGGCACAACTTTGGACATTGCATATCTAGAAGCTTTAACCATAGCCTATGATGTGTGGGCTTTCTGCATGATAGAGAGAGAGAAGGGGGAGAATGAATGCGAGTGTGGGAGGAGTGGCTAGGGTAAGTTAATGACAGTATTCCGTATATACAGTGAGAATTCTTATACTTTTGCTAGGTGACGGGGTCTCGGCACGTAAAAACTCTCTTTTTATAGTCTAGAGATTATTTGGCTTAATTTAAGAAATAAACTCACACCACTCTTGGTGCGTACACTAATGCTATTCTAAAACCTTGTGGGAACAAAGACTGGCAACTTGCACTACCGCTGAGTACCAAATAATTATAACTAAGATTGGTTTCTTTTTCAAACACGGCAGGTATCATGATATGTTAAAAGACTATCTAGTGATGACTTCGTAAGTTATTGGCTGTAATATGTGGTACTAGGGATTGGGAGAAGAGACTTAGATTACCCATTGCATAATGACCTCTCTGAAACATTTCCTCCTCAGGTGCAAATCTTGTATGACGATCACCAAAACTCAGAATGACCCAGAAAGTTCCTCTGATGGCCGCACAGATCTGCACAGGGCTTTCATTCACGCTATCCGTCACGGGGCTCGGGAGATCTACATGATGACGTCATTGCACCTCGTTAGCGAGGCCATGTCCCGGATGATGTTTTACCAGAAACGAGGGCTGCTCTACACAGGGGACAACACCTTCAACCCTTGTTCTCATTTCGTGCAGCCCCTATTCGGTACGAACCGCTCGTTCAGTAACTGTTTCGACAGAAACTGGGTCTATTCCTACATGGCTGGAGACTTTCCTCCAACACCGATCTTAGCCACATGCGATGACTGCGGGAGGAAATCCAATTTGTTTCCTTCGGGGCGTGTGCAGTGCGATGCTTCTGCCCCGAACGTGGTTGTCCAGTCAGGGGCGTACGCTAGAACCACTTTGGGCAACTCTCTCTGGGCGTACGAGTCGTTTTGGGCCTTGTTCTTGTACATTTTACAAGACCTGGACTCTCACGCTGAAAGCGATAGTTTGATTTTAAGCTATATCACACAGCGGCTCCTGCAAGAAACGAAAAAGTCTATTGGTTTTGTGCGTTCACATAACCTCATTACACCGGCCTTTGAAAATGACACAAGTGTAGTTGATGACGTCAAAGACAGATTCTGTCAGCTCGGAGTACAAAGCTTCAGAATACATCAATTCCAGAAGTATCTAAGAGGATGGATGTGTCCACATCATTTGGGTGTATTCGAATGCGTCAAAAAATTGTTTTATGAGCTAAGCGAATCCAATTACTTTTCTCACAGACAACTCGATAGTGTCGAACGTTTTCTAAGTGATCTTGTCGTTACAAGCTACACGCAGCCACGAAGGATGTTTTCAGAGCAAGTTCTCATCAGTTCCCTTGTTGGGTCGAGAGTGAAAAACATCTATTCTTGGCCGTCGCCCGAGTATCGTGTCTGGAGTGAGCATCCTTTCCGCAGCATGTGCGGTCAGCTCGGTGGACAACTTGGGTCATTGAACTCAAATAAATCGCCTGTACACCCAGCCCAACATAAGCACGGTGGTCAAGTTGGTGTGACCACATTCCAGAGAGCGGTCATCTCGGACATTATCCTTGTGATTGTGTTTAAAGTCAGCGACGCTGCCACGCAGATACAGATGGCTCAATACTTCGACTTCATGTACGGGCGCCACTTCAAAACCATATTTTACTGTACATCTGGTACAGACATGATCCAGCTGTTTGCCAAGATGTACCCGCAGCCTATGAACGTTATTGATCTAAAGACGAGTGACTCTCGCCTATTCCCTTACGTATGCGTGTCGGAGGTTATGAAAATGCATCATCACGTGACCGGTTATCTACAGCTGAGCTCGGATGCGCTGCTTAACCCCTGGACTGTAGTGCGCATGCTCAACTCGTCTGATAGTCCCTGGCTCAGCCGGCACGTGTTTCCCGCCCGTCTGGGTCAGACAGAGATCTGGTCCCCACACGGCGGTTTTCTCACCTGGCAGGAATGGTATGACGTCACTTGGGGCAAGGTCGCCATCAACGCTACCCTTCACGACCTGGACTTTATCTCAAAGACCATCATCAAACACTTGTCTGTCGTGGAGCGCAACCGAACTCTGGACGTCCGCATGGTGCAGTATCTACAGAAGTACAACACGATAGCCAAACGGTTTTTGGGGCACTTCAAGAGAGAACTAGGTTTCCACCAGGCTAAGGTCTATTACGGAAACACGGCCATTTTCTACGTGCCAGCCAAGATGAGGGAGAGCTACATGGTATTGGCCGACCAGTTCTATCGGTTTAGCGTACACGCCGATCTCGCCGTGCCCACCATCCTTTACGGCCTGGCCAGATCGCCCGCTGACGTGGTCCTGATAAACGGAAGTGTCACGTGGTCCTCTCATACATCTATCCTTCTCTCCTCTTACAGTCCGGATCACGTGTTCCTTTACCTGTGGCAGCAGTACATGATGGCCGCACCGGACAGGGCCAGGTTTATGTGTCAACGATACCTGACATATCTGGAATCGAGTCTTGCAGGAAATAAATACAGTACATGATGGTCAAACCATTCAGGGTCAGGTTTATGTGTCAACGATACCTGACATATCCGGAATCGACTCTTGCAGTAAATGAATACAGTACAAGATGGCCTCACCAAACAGGGCCAGCTTTATGTGTCAATGATACCTGAAGTATCTGGAATCGACTCTTGCAGTGAATAAATACAGTATATAATGGTCACACCAGACAGGGTCAGAATTATGTGTCAACGACACCTGACATAACTGGAATCGACTCTAGCAGTAACTCAAAACAGTACTTATTATTGGTCACACCAGACAGGGCCAGGTCTATGAGTCAACGATACCTGACATATCTGGAATCGATTTGACGGAATGACTCACTAAATTGCGTAGTTTATCTTCACAAGAGTGTCACTAGATCAACAGAGTGGGGTTTTTCCGATATTGATAGATTCTAAACTGAAATAGCTCAAAGGCGAAAAAGAGATAGAATCATTCTGTTTTCTACGGTTTAATCCTCGTCCATTTTTTTCTGTTTCCAAGATCATTTACTTTTTCTGTAGGTCAACCAGGAATGTGATGAGGGCAACCACTGCTTGACTCACCTTGCTCTGTAGGTCAACCAGGAATGTGATGAGGGCAACCACTGCTTGACTCACCATGTTCTGTAGGTCAACCAGGAATGTGATGAGGGCAACCACTGCTTGACTCACCATGTTCTGTAGGTCAACCAGGAATGTGATGAGGGCAACCACTGCGGACATGAGGAGATCCGCCACAGCCAGAGATGACACAAACCAGGTGGCCTTGAAACATCGAAGCGCGGGAACCCAGACGATCAGAGACTAGAGAAACAAACACGAAAAAGAAGTAGTGCTATTGGGCTTCATTCCCTACGGGGGAGAACTTTAATTTTAATATATCGCAGAATCAAATAAACATATTCGTATCATTATATTAATGGAGGCTTTGTATTCAGCGTGCTGATGTCTCTTTCAGTGACTTTAGTGCTTTTACAAAGCTGTCCCAAGTCTCCCCTTTCCTTTTCACCCCATCCTCACCCCATCCCCATTTTTTTTTAACGTTTCCTTAGTGTACTAATGTCAGTTGGGGAAAAAGCTTGTAACTTTATCTACTTGAAGGAATTCTTTAAATGCGAATATTAATATTGTATTATAGATTTCGTTGAAAGAAAACTACCTTTACTGACCAGCTCAATGAGGTTAAAGATGAGGCCAGTTGAAATGACCAGGCCCTCGAGTATCAGCTGGGCGACGAGAAACCACGAGCCATCCGTAATGACTGTGACGACATGAGAGATGTTGGGGAAAGACGGTATCCCGCCATCATTGAGATTCTGCGAGGTCATCATGCTACTCAAGTTGGTCTCGCCCTCCGCCGCTTTTCTTGGACGTTTTGCCCTGTAATAATAATGATAACGACTGCATTTATATAGCGCATATCCCCACTTGAAAGCAGGCTCTATGCGCTTTACAATCAATTATTTCCCCAGCAGACCAAGTCATTCAGAAACCTTCTCAACTTCCTGGGAAGCATACAGTGTAAGCTGCCATTTTACAGGCGCTAAAGCCCTAACAAATGGACAAGATCGTTCGTTGTCTATAGCCGGGTACCCATTTACACCTGGGTTAAGTGAGGAAAATTCGTGTAAAATGCCTTTTTCCCAAGGACACAACGTCGGGCCCGAACTGGGATTCGAACCCGCAACCTTCCGATCACGAGTCCGGCAGCCTAACTACTAGACCATCGACGCTATAAGAAATGATAAGGCTGATGATGCCGAAGATAATCTTGTTGCTGAAGTTGTATTGATGTGTTCATGCGAAAGTCATTATTTCAAATCAAGTCGGTTAGTTGTTTAGCTTAGTACATAACATCTCTTTCCATCTATCCAGCTGCCATTCATTTTAGTTTCACTAATGCCGTCAACATTATAATCTTCTTGTGTCATTGAACTGCTTTTCTTGGGCTGTTTTCTGTTGTTTCTGGAGACGCCTATTTACTCAGATAAAGGCCTATAATATAGAGGGCTTTATTCTTTTCAAAACCATTAAATTAAACGGACGAATAATTCGTTTTATAGTTTTTTCCGGTCAAATGTGAACATAACAGGTTCAAATGTGACAAAGCTAGAGCAAATGTAACATAAAAA
>JAUKPP010205361.1:0-24117 GCA_032273245.1 Phyllaplysia taylori
ACGGGAGGGGTGAGGGGGAGCAAACACGGCCCGGTGAGCGACTCACCCGTGCAGAGGGGGAAAAAGCAATGGGAAGGGGAAAAAAACAACAACAACAGTGTGAGGGCTGAAACAAATGAGAAAATGATTAATATCTCCAAAACTAATTATTCCAAACCATCAAGAAACTTACCTTCCAACAGCCGAGAACACAAGGAATCCATACATACCAAATTCACAGAAAACAAACACCAAATAACACTGGAATCAGCGAAAAAAAGCCTCAAAGCGAAGAGCTCTGAAAAACTCGACTTGCTACCAGCAAGCCTTCCGGAAGTTTCCCAGACATGCCTGCTATTTATGATTCATATTGTATATACACAATGTTGTATCTTTTTTTTCTTTTTCTTTTTTTCTAGAGGGCCATGTTCGCACACGGCAGCCAGCTTGAATGGTTCCGCTACCTTTACATCATATTTTCCCGCTACATGTTCATCAACACATTCACAGAAGTGAAGGCCTCATGATGTTTTGTGTGCTCCTCGCCAGCAGACATTGGACCCTTCACACTGGGAGCTGTTGTTACCTCAGAGCTTTCAAATCTCTTATAATTGAAGGGCTCTTTTTCAAAACTTGGTATTTGCATTCTGGGAAGTTCTGAGAACATCAGCCTTTTGGCTTGTCTGATAATCTTCTCACAAAGCAAATTATTTTTTCTAGAGTTGAGAATAAAGGAGACTGCAGGGCTATGCACCACTACAAGCTTTGAGAACAAAAGTTTATATTGTAAAGATACCTCTTGTGGCGCTAACTCTATTTTCTACAAAAATGTAAATGCCGAATTTCGGAAAAATGTTTTTCAATTACAACCACACAATGTACAATTCACAGACTTAACTATTAATTTTGTTGGTGCAGATTGTGGAACTTTTCATGTTTCTGAAGCAAAGACTTCATTGTTTGTTTGGTTTGGTTTTACACCCCCTGTAGCACTGTCAAGTCATTTAGAGACGGGCCACTTTGACACTGCTTGTTAGGACCAACCCAGGCTGAGAGGGACACAAAATCCCAGAAGAGAGGGCAATGATCCTGTAACATGGGAATCAAAATCCCATCCTCTGCTTGGTAGGCAAAGCGCCTAACCCCTCCACAAGACTTTGATTATGTAGAAAGAGAGGAGGAAGGAGAACTGTTTCAGAGCTACTTACGAAATGTATCCTAAAATTATGAGAGGAGCTTACAATCCATATCAGTCACTAACAGTGTAAGTCTGAAATTTGATATCCTTTCAATTTTTATTTTTTTTTACATTTGATTCATATCTTCATGTGTACTATCATTGTTATGATTTCTCAACAATGCGGGAATACGAAGTAATGACTCAGCCTGTTGTCTTACTCTACACTCTCTATATTGTTTTTTCTTGATTAAATTGGGGTTTTTCCTTATCTCCTAGACAATTGCCTTTTCTGTAGGCCTGTATGTATAAATTGACTAATGATGTACTGTTGCACCTGCGGATGGTTGGCAGGCGCTCTAGTGTGGTCTACTCCCTTTACTTGATTATTGTATGCATTATTATAATAATCCTAATTGATTGGTGAGTTTTACATCCCTAGCAACCCTGGGAGGGTAATGTTTCATTTATGAGACGGGCTACTTCGACCCGAGCTGAGAGGGAAAAAATCCCAGCACAAAAAAAAATGCAGATCATCAGCACATGGGATCGAACTCGGGTCTTCCGCATGATAGACGAAGAGCCTAACCATTTCACAACATTGTCCATATCCTAAATGATTTCCTGGTGCTGAAATTACCCTATAGTGTCAATAGAGCTGTAGGACTTTTACCAAAGAACTGCGTCTGGGTGTATGATTATGTTGATTGAATGACATTCTTTTTCAGAGTGATATTTAGAGAAAGTCCTTTTGAGATTAATAAAGCATGTGTAATGAACTTTTTTTCTTTTTTATACATTGTATTATGCTTTCCATTCATTGGGGCTGCCCTGTGTGCGTCGATTTGTACACATGTATTCTTTTGGCATGTGGGATTGGCATGCACATCACTATTGTAGTGTGACACTGACAGTGTGTGTGTGTGGGTTTGTGCATGTCAAACTGTTTCTTATTTTGAAATGAATGACTTCTGCGTTTACTTTATTCCTATGCAATAAAAAACAAGACAATGAAAAATCCCTTCTCTCAGTTGTTGATGTCATTTTGCTCATTGCAAGGCCTCATCTTATGGGAGGATGGTTTGGTTTGGTTATCAGTTTTACGTCCCCTGCAACACTGTAAGATAATTTAAGAGATGGGCTACTTCAACCCTGCCTGCCAGGGCCAACCCGGGTGGAGAGGGAAAAAATCCCAGCAGAAAACACTCCCAGATCGTCCGCGACCGGGATCAAACTTGGGGACAGCGCCGGTATATGGGAGGATGCATCTGAAGTCAAGTGGTAAAGCACATGCTTTGAAACACAGAGGCTCTAGGTTTGAATGCTGGATGATTCATTATTCCTTTATCTCAGAGTTTTTATGACCTTCAGTTTGGTTTGGTTTTGGCTTAAATTCCCTTGCAACACTGTAACTGTAAGGTCATTTAAAATTAAAGAGATTAGCTTTTTTAACCCTGCCTGTACTGTCAGGGTCAACCTGGGCTGAGAGGGACACTGTCCCAGCTGAAAATTGGAGAATACATGTTACACGAATAGAGAAAGTGCCTGGGGTGGGCCAAAAATCAAGATATATGCGATCAAACAAACTGCCTCTCACAGGCCTCACATATTCTGCATGATAGGCAAAGACTAAGACCAAGAGCCCAACAATATATGGGAGACAAGAGATTAAAATCGAGTGTCTCACCTCTCAAATAATTTCAATTTTGCAAGGGATCATAAGCCAAAACCAATAAGTCCTTTTATCAAACCCACAAGGATTCATTGCCTGGCAAAAGATTGTCATACATGATTTGATCCCAGCAGGTAGACTTATTTAGAGGAGAGATGATGCTCGATTTGAATATCCTTGCCCGCAAATTAATGTCGTAAACTAAAAAAATAAAAGAAGGCAACAATTTATTGTAGCCTACGTTTTTCTCTCCCACGACTGGATGGATTTAGCTTTAAATTTATACTTATACCCTTTGCAACACTAAATAAAAGGTCATGCACAACTATTAGTTTTAATCAGTTTTGATAGAGGCTGAGCCAAAAAAATAGGTTCCTGGGTTTTCACCATATTTCGCTTAATAGTCAACGGATTTTCCCGAAACTTCCTATATTATTGTAAGTGTATTCAGGAGGAAAGAGTTCCTGAAAATTTTAAAGAGATTGATGATCGGGGTGCCAAATTTTAAAAGGCACCCTATTTTCTGAAAATATGCGATTTTCCAGAATATGCTATAAATTTGTAAACACTGTGTCTTTCAACAGAAAAAGTAGTTTTCATGTGGGTTATGCTGATGATAAAACATACAGCTCTTAGTATACTGGGCCGCCGTATCTCTTCGCATGAATATATGATGAAGGCTATGTCAACGCCCCATGAGTTTAAGACATCTGTGCTCGACAATTATTGAGTCATGCATTTTTTTAGAGTCAATTTAGAAAAAAAATCAACAACTATCATCAAAGTACAGCACTACACATTTTTATTGATGAACATTGTGAGGCACAAAACAACACTTAAAGCATGGCAAAAACGTGTTTATCCACAGAAAACTCAATAGATACAAACATTCAGGTAAAATTTGGACAAATATTTTGCTAATTGCTAGCTCGGAACTGAATACTGAGGAATGTGATTATGCTTGTATTGAGACTGAGTTAGAATAGTGATTAACTTGATGAATGTGAAAGTAAAATAAAATAAACATGTCCTTTATACTTTATATTCAATATCTCTTCTTCCGTTTCTGTTTGAATTGTAAAAAAAAATTTAAAACAGTTGTTTACACGCCTTTAGGGGAGGGGCTAGCCCCTTGATAAGTTTTATGAAGAAAAAAAAAAGAACATTTGAAAAAGTAACATTGCAAATGTTCCTTGACCAGCAGATCATATATACAGCACTCTTAATACTTTCATTTCATCGTCATGCATTATGATACTTTTAAAAAAGATGTCATAAGTGGCATCATAAATTGTTTACACAGTTTACACAATTTTTTGTTAACAGAGATGCACCTGAGAGGTTGGAATTTGAGCCAGATTGTCACAAATAATCAGCATTCAGTTGTCACGCATTCTTTCTGAATATATTTTGTTGAATGACAAATATAAACCCCCACCTGGGGGCAAAAATCCAATATATATACCATTTTGCAGAGGACCCCAAAAATCAGTGCTCTTCTTAATGCAGGAAAGCATATCCCAGTAGCCTACTTGATACCAAGCCGTATTGCAGAAACTTTTAGCTCTTGGTATTGTTGAGATCTGTGCTTTTGATAAAAAGATGAACTGTCTCTTTGTAATCAAGTCTATCGCGGGGCGGGGGGGATGTTCAATATGGGCATATCTCGGATTGTTGCCCCCAGGTAGTGAAAATGTACAATGTACACAATAATATTCAATAAAGTGAAATGTGTATCTAGGTGTGCCTAAATATAAGTTCACCTTGTGCTTTCTTAATTCGTCATCCTCAAACAGATTCTTTTCTCTGCAACACATCAGTAAGAAAATAGTACACTGTTTAGTGAAACCCTGGTATAACAAGATCTCTTGGTCCTATGACTTTGTCAGCATAGAGAGGGTAAAGTCTTTTTGGGGTGGAAGAGATGTATAATCTAATTCTTCAGGATACAAATATGAACACATTCCAAATTGAATTGTTAACGTCGTTACGAAAGAATTTAAGTGGATTGATTCAACATCTGTCCATTATGATTCACATTATAGTAAGGAAAAAACCCTAACAGATTCTCTACATGTCGCACTGAAATCCAGTGTATAACTTTTTAACATTTGTAACTTTACACAATTAAAAAATGGTGTTTCGGTTATAAGGATAGTCAATTCCAATTATTTCAAAGAGCTTTGGTGAATACGACGCAGGCTGTTGCCGCGAGCATGAAGTGTGAAGATAAAAATATTAAAGAGTATATGCATAGCAGCATATTATAAAACATGGTAGCTCTGTAAATTGGGAATTGTCAGACTAGATACTTTTCAATACACCATAGGTGGCTTTGAGACTTGAGTACGTAACACTTCAACTACATTACCTCACCAATGAAAGTCTGATAAAAATAACTATGGTTCAGAGAGCCTACAATACTTCATTAACGAATATCTGTTAAAAAGTAACCATGGTTCAGAGAGCCTACCTCAGCTACAATACTTCATTAATGAATATCTGTTAAAAAGTTACCATGGTTCAGAGAACCTACCTCTGCTACAATACCTTACCAGTCTGCTAAAAATAACGAGGGTTCAAAGAACCTGACTAAATAACCAATTATATCTTAAGACAAGAAAATAGTGTGACTAGGTGTTCATAAAGATAATACTATTTAAAAATAAACATTCAAACAAAAACATGACTGCATAAAAATATTACAGCAGAGCAAGTCATTTCCGTGTTGATGAAAAAATTAAATAAATCAACCAAATAAAAATGAATAAAACATCTGGTTGCACAAATCTACAGGGTAGACCCCATGTTGCCATGTATGTAGCTGACTAGAGTACTCCATTGAAAGCACACAAAGTAATAAGAAAAATTACTCGTATATATATTTTTATACATAATACTTAATGCTCAATACAACTGAGGTTGGGAGGGGGGGGGGGGGGAAATACAATAGAAATCATATTGATGATATTGGTACTGATTTATAATGACTTAGCACTTGGAGGTTGTTATACAGTTGTCATTCTCCCTCGATACTTTTTTTTGTTTCCTGGGAAAAGAAAGAAAAGCACAAAAGTTTCACGAGTTTTAAGATGAAGTTTTTAAAAGGAGGACACTGTCTCTTGAAAATAAAAATCAATGACTGAAAAATGTTTCCCATTCCACACAGTGAAGAAATTGAAGAGAAAAACTAGGGAGCTGAAACGTCTGAGCAATTGTGGTGCTCTAACTGCCAAAAAGGACCAGAAGGAATCAGATGTCAGTTTTTTGGGGGGGTTAATGATTTTATCACATTTTTTTTATTCTGGAATGCCTATATTATGGATCATTTTGTTTTTTAAATTATCTTAAAAAGTTTAATTTGTTTTCTAGAATTGCAATCTTTATAATGATTTCTTACTCTGGAAGTGAAAACGAGGCTGAGAAAAACACATTTAAAGTTTCAACTTGTTTCTATTTCATCCTAAAAATGCCTTCTAACATGGTCTTAAAAGCATGTTTAGAGCTTTAATAATAAAACATTTTGTAAATTTATAGATTACATTAATAAGGCTTTTTAGAGGAAGAAAACCCTCTAAAAATACAAAGCCTGTATCTCAGCGTGTGAGGCCTATGCAACAACTTGTCCCTTTTCGCAGAGCCCCAAATGGTGGTAAGTAGATCTAGTTCACTGGTTTAAAAAAAAAAACAACTTCCAAATGAAAATGAATACCGATAAATGAAAAAACAATGCAACAGGAATATCCTTCACAGTTCTATCAATAACATTAATAATTACAGAAAAATATCACAAAACATGGAAAGTACACTGATGCGTTTTTTTACACAACAATCAAAGTATACAGAGATGAACTTTCATGGACGTACAATATTTAAACAAGCTGAGCAAAGCCAATAGATCCAGCTGACATGAGTATGATGCAGCTATTAATACTCAAAGACACTGAATACAGCTATGTACACACAACAACACAGTAGTCCAGTCACGTGACCCTTATGGACACATTGAAAGCAGTGGAATTGTAACAATAACAAGTGTACATCATTCCGATTGCACACTTGCCAACTTTTCAGATAGGGAATTGAGGAAAATGCAACATTTATTTGGGGGGATGGGGAGGTGGGATAACTCTTTTCTGCATTTAGAGAGCTAAAAGTGGGTGATATTTATAATAGTAATTACACAAAGAACATAACGATTCTGATTTCACCTTGTCATTGCAGTAAGCAAACACAAGAACTGCAGTATCAACTACCTTTTCACAATCAAGCGAAGCCTGCACATCAAAATTCAAAATCTTGTAACCACAAGCACTTGAACTACTTCTGTAATAAAAAAAAAAATACAATCTTGTTTTCATATTATGCTTTCCATATATGGTCAGATTAACTCTATTTTCATAGTGTAATTTCACAGCACACATCAGGGAAAATCCATCCCAACTTGGTAAGGATGACTCAACTACAAGAATTTCCTAAAAAAAAAAACAAATCAGAAAAGTTGGCAAGCCTGCAATCACAGCAGACTATATCTCAAGAGCAGCGTATCAGAGAAATAATAAAATTCAATCCATATTCAATCGCATATGTTGCTATAGACCAAAGAAAATATTTTTTCGGTAAAGTTTCAGTGAAAGCCTGCCCACAAGTCTATACTACAGACAAACACAAACACAAGAAGAAGGAAGGAAAAGCCTACAACACCACTAGCATTTTAAGGTCTCTAATGTTTACAAGGATGTTGGCACGAGGAAAAGTCTCTTCATATCATATATTAAACATTGTTGCAACACCATGGAATCAGGGGCTCGTCAAACTGAGACGGACTGGAACTGTCCATTATTATTCCCACAGTTTTGCAATTTCCACTGAGAAATATTTTGTACCTAAACACCTATATCTGTTTCAAAATATATTTTATGAGTGAATTATAGTTTGAGCATAATGTAAAAGAAAAATGCATATTATTTTTTATAATTCCACCAAACATGACCAGCCATACACTCGGCAAATTCAAGTGTAACAGACGCTGACTCTGATCTTTTTAAATCCTAAATATCTCCATTTCTTTCCATAATAGATAGCAATAATTTTCCCTGGAATAAAAATAAATGGCCAGGTTTCAATATCAGACCAAAAATCACAAGTGCCGGAAACATTTATGATTGCCTGATTTCATAGTGACGCAACACACATGACAAACATAAATCTGATTAATCAGTAGTGATATCCACTTAGAAAATTTGACAACTTTCAATGACAGCTCAAGTACAGACAATAAAATAATAAAATCCAATTGATTACAACTGGTTTGTATCAGAGTTATTGATAAAATAGTGAAAATCAAGAGGGAGAAGAAGGAAAAAGTCCTCAGGTCAGTCCATACAAAAACAGCTGTATTGAAGTAAAAATTCAAAACGGCAGCTGAAATTTTCATATTAGGGGTGCCAACTGGATAAGGAAAAACATCCGGAAATCCAGTTATTCTGCCCCGCTATAAAACTGTTGAATTGCTCAGGATGGAAACAAAAGTGGTGATATCTGGATTTCCGGATTTATCCAGAATACCGGTACCTCTGTTCATAAACTTAATAATAAAGTACAGATCAAATGTGTTGAAGGTGAGAGTTAACGCCTGAGTTGATGTTTGATGTTTAGCCTGTGTACCACGGAGAACAAACCAAGAACTGACAATAAATTGCCAGCAGTCATTGTGAGGCCATGTTTCAACAGTAACAGATGCCCGGGAAAATGAAGTCTGACTACATGACCACATGATGAAGTGCAACAATGATAATAGTAATAGTTCTCATCACACATTTTTCAATTCAATAGAGTTGCTGGTCTATATTGAATACATGTGATTGGTCAGTGTGTTTTTTTAAAATCAAAGTATAGAAAAAAATAGTCCTTTGAAATTCTCTGAGAAGCTTGAGTTCAGGTGGATAATGATTTTACCTAATGAACATTTCTAAAAAAAAAAGAAAATGCAAAAGTAATTCTGTGAGACTCATGTATACACTGTTTCTTGTCAAAAGAGCTTAGAAAATGAAATAAGAAACGTTAAGAGCACAATACCTTTACAACAAGGTACAAAAGACACTGGAATTGTGTATAATATCTTTT
Organism: Phyllaplysia taylori; assembly: GCA_032273245.1. Classification (NCBI taxonomy): domain Eukaryota; kingdom Metazoa; phylum Mollusca; class Gastropoda; order Aplysiida; family Aplysiidae; genus Phyllaplysia; species Phyllaplysia taylori. Next base: position 8,955 of record JAUKPP010205361.1, read on the forward strand.
GAAAAACAAAATTACAAAAAAGAATATGCTTACTCTGATGAGTGTTATTCAGTATTATACATGCTTTGCAGTAAATTTCTTCTCTTCTTCTTTCTCTATCATAGTTAATAAAAGTTGATGACTTTGAGAGACATGAGATGGAAATGCAAAAGGGTTTTACAACTTCTGTAAGTTGCCTTTGATGTCTTCTCTTTCAAACCCAGTTTAGGTTAATGTCAATATTCCTTCGGATACTACTTTATAAAGTCAACTTTTCATTAGCAATGTCACAATAATTTCTTTCCACTTTAATAAAGATATGAAAATAGGATTAAACAATTAGAGAACACCAAAAAAGCTGGCCAGTACCTTGATGTGGAGAGGTAGACATTTTTAAAAAAATATTCATAAAAAAAAACAACCCACACAGATTTAAAAATAAACTACACCTATACGTCTAGTGCACAGCAATGATGACAATTAACCAGTGTTGGACATTCACTTTGGTAGACAGGAAGAAGAAGTAAAGCTTCATTAAAATTACAAATACATTACCACAAATTATTATTTTAAAAAAAAGAAAATTGCTAAAATCAATTGTGAGATCAGAGCAACATTATGTTGTAATTTCCACAACCAGATGTACACAATAGCTTTTCTTCTTAGCACAGCTTTCATGTACAGATACAGAGTACAAAGTAGCCCATCACTACAATTACAGTTGTACCTGCTCATGTGGCCACTTGTACAAAAAAACAGCCAATACAATAGTTGAAGCCCTTACTCAGTCTTTATGCTAGAAAAACTCAGGCTTATTTTATTACAGTGCATTTAGGTGCAGATCTGCCCCTCCTCTCCTGGAAATCCTGCTGTTGTTACTATCCTTATCGAGTATGGGACAGTTCTATTATCAATTTCCTTAGACTCCCTCACTGCACTTTTCATATTGTCACTTGTCAGGATAACCACCTGTCTTAAAGACCAATTCCTCATCTTGACCATGGGTATTAGCTTTGGGCGGATTGGACTCTACAGCAGAATTAGTGAGATACTTAGCTATTCTGCCCAGTATATATTAGCTGGCCGAATACTTAGGATGGACACACAAGAAGTAAGTTCATAAATCCAGGTTTTGTCTGAAAAAATTGGCACCTCTGGAAATCAGTTGCTACTTTTGCAATGATGGGTTCATTCTCAATAGTATCTAAAGTAAAGCCAGCAGTTTGGAAATATATGCAACAGCATCTCTAACAATCGATTTTAAATTAAATATCTAACATTTTAAAGTTTTGCCTGAAATCACACAAAAATTTCTGACCTTAGCTTCATTGATTCATCCAGAATTAGAATGTACAATCACACCAAACCAAGACAGGAAGATGAGCCTTTTTCCTTACCAATTCCAATAATTTAAAAAAAAATTGAATTTCACCTACAAATGCGGGTACTAGGTTCAGACTGCAGATACGCAACCCATTACTAGCAAAACTTCCAACTACAATCTCTGACTATTTCTTTTACTAAAATGTGCCCATACACTTGGGCAGATCATTGCAATGGCCAATCCTTCCTTATACAGAATGTACAATGCAAAACAACAATAGAATAGGTTTGCAAAGCATGAAACATGACAAAACAATTTCATATTGCTGCCTGCAAATTAGAGTGCTACAAATAAAAGATTTGTTTTTACACAGTATAAGAAAAATATGACATCACATATCAAGTGCTTTTTCTTTTTAGTTTTCAACATTATGCCATCCCTTGAAACATTGTAAGGTCATTTAAGAGACAAGCTACTTCAACCCTGCCTGTCAGGGCCAACCTGGGCTGAGAGGAACAGGTCCAAGTAGAGAAATGCTGATCGCACACACATGGAATCTAACTCGGGTCTTAAACATGATCGATGAGGAGCCTGACCATTACACCATAGATGCCGACACCATGTGCTATCTTTTTCACTGTTTCCTAGAGCAGAATTTTTCCATGCATATGTTTTTAAAAAAGACGATACAATTTCTGCAGATTTTGAAATCAACAAACATCTAGTTACCAACTCTGATTTGCAGGCAGTGAAATAATATGCATGAAATCAAACTCAACCATAGAGAAACAACAAAACTTTACACAAATTATGAGCAATGAATCAAAATGAGCATTCAGCTTTACTCTTATGAGTAAGTGATAAATATAGCAATGAAACACATCTACGTGTGACTTTCTTGTCCACAACAAAATTGCTTTTCACAACCCCGCCTGCTGACGGAAATCATTGGGCAGATAGAAGTTTTGAGCATGAGAAAGCCAGGTATTGTTGTTGTAGTTCTTTAAACTTGTTTGATGATTTTCCGCTAATTTTACTGGAGAGACACAAAAACTGATTCCGAAATTCCCTGATCAGTGATAACTACCAGAAGTAGCCTTCATAACCCACAAAATTTACATGTAAATGCTTAAAAAGCTAAGGAATTGCAGTATCGTCCTGTCTACTTGTAAATTCAGGAGGAACATTTTTTGGTCAGATGGTGACATCTCTGAAAATTATTTGTAACGGAATGAAGGCATAAGAAACAATAGATGGCAACAATAAAAGCTGAGCTAAACACCAGCGTCTTGGATGGTCTGTGCGATCGGAATGTCAGTGACGGGTAAAACAACAAGGCAACAAAGTCATAAGGGATGATGGGAGCTCCAGCACAATTAGTGATTGGTTAGGTTACCAGTTTTAAGTCCTTTGCAACACTGCAGGGTCATATTAAGAGACAGGCTACTTCGACCCTGCCAGTAAGGGCCAATCCGGGCTAAGACGGACGAATGCCAGCCACAAAATGAGACCGTCTGCGCGTGGGATTGAACTCGGGCCTCCCGCATGATAGACGAAGAGCCGAACCATTACACCACAGACTACAGTACACAGAAGTAATGATAACTGTAAGAAAAAACAAACGACTCATGTACCCTGCCAGTGTCATAGAGCTAAAGGTGAAGTTTCCGTTCCTTCCAAAAATGCATCAATAAAACTACAGAATCATAAAATCAAGCCCTATAGAGGTTTTACTAGCAATTTTTGCTAGTAGTGAATTTCTATTATTCAATGTTGATGCTGATATTTGTCAAATGTGTCATACTATAAGTGGAACACATGTTTTCCCTCAGGTACCTCTCATGACATCGCCTTTCGAAGACAAAAATTGTCCGAAGTTAAGCTACAAATGTGATGTTAGGGCCAAATTTGTCAAGTTTCTGAACCTTACGCACCAACATTAAATTCCTCATTTAAAACAATGTATCAGGATTGAACACTAACATACTGACAAGACCTTTCACTGTCTACACCCAGCACCTGGGTGAAGTGAGGAAAATTAAAGTAAAGTGTATTTCCTAAGAACAAAATGTCCGATCAAAGCTGGAATCTGAACCAGCGACCTTACAGCAGCCTAACCACCTGACTACCGATGCACAAGTAAATGAATGCTCCTGACTTACAGGATGTTATCATTTCAAAGAAAATATTTCATGACAATGAAAATTCATGTACTGGTAGGCCTACCTTAAAAACCCTGAAAAATTCTCAATCTCCGTAATTTAGCCTACTTGATATTAACACATTTCTCTTCTATCAGTGAAGTATTTAAGAAAGGAAAGCAAATCAATGTGTCGTCTGAGTCTCTATGCTGCTACTTCCCATGTGGCAAGCAGCCACCACACAACTACAATTTCGACTGTACATTTCATAAGGCGTACCACATGGAAGGAATGCTGAGAAAGTCAACGGCAAAACTGAAGGTGAATGAAGCACAACATGGACAAGAATATGAAGGGTGTCGTGGGGGTGAAAGGCTTACAAGGCAGGAACACACGGGGTCTTTTACACAACAAAGCCGACAGGGATCTCCAAATTCAGACAGAATTTCGAAGTTGGCAGTGGAAGCACATAGTACTTGGCTTTGCCACAAAATATCATTATGACAATATTAAAAAAAGAAAAAAAAAAGGGGGGTCAGTTGACCACATTACCATCTTCATCTGCACCACTTTTATGTCACACTCATTCTTTGCAGCAATGATATCTAATAGATCAGTTCATGCATTTCCAAACGCATACAGTAACCCCCATTTTAAGATGCACTGTGCTCCCATATTCATCAATACATTCACATGATCTATAACACATCATTGAGCCCAATATCGTATAAACATTTGTTTAAAGCCCTTTCCTCATTTCAGTGACAAAGCACCATGTTATTGACATAGAACTAAACAGTTCTGTCTCGCATCACCCTCCACCTAGAGATTCGCTCTCTTCACAAACTACTACACAACCTGCTCTCTATTACAACACAAAATTAAAGAGCATTTTTCCAAAACTGGGTACTTTGCACTCCAGGAACTTTGGAGAAAATAAAAATTCTCACCTGCCTGAAAACCAAGTCACTTAGCATAAATTCTTTTAAATTCTTTTTCAAATATTGCAAACAAAGAAAATTGTGGAGTTTCACTCCAACACCAACATTGAGAATAGATGTCTTTAAAGATTAAAGATATTACCAGTTAGCATAACTCCAATCTGCACAAACCATAAATACCGAGTTTTGGATAAAACGCTCTTCAATTGTTTACTTTCCACTCCACTCTCACTAGACAAAATTCAAACGTGTCTTTATTACAAAGACATCCTGAGATGTAGGGAAGAGGACGATTTCGACTTTCTCATCTGTGACATCTTCTCCGGCTTCCTTCTCCTCGGAGAGAGCTGCTGTTCCCCAAGCATTTTGCACTCTGCTTCTTGAACACCCCTGTCTCCCACTTTCACTGTGTTCTCTGTATTAAAGCTTGCAGTACCTTGTGCGTTTTGACCATCAGCCTGATAAACAAGAGAAAATGAGGTTTTGAAAATGAACCTTGATAAATGAGGGAAAACGTATTTGCATTAAAGACTGGTGCCCTGTGAGTTTTAACCATCAATGTGATAATAAAGAGAAAATGAAGTTTTGACCACCAATCTAAAGAGCAAGAAAAAATTAGATTTTGACAAACAAACCAATGAAAGGAAATGCAACAATACAAAAAAAATTGTCAGACTAAAACAGCAAAAGTTGGTGCCTCTGTAAATAAATAGCTTCTAATCAAAATTTGTGGTGCCACGTGGGTTAGGACCATCAACTTGATAAACAAGAGACAAGCTACTTCAATTCTGTCTGTCAGCTTAGGCTGAGGGGGAAGGATCCTAGCAGAAAAGCGAAAATGCTTGTCCCCACTTGGGAATCAAATCCGGGTCTTCTGCATGATAGGTGAAAAGTCTAACCATTGCACTACAGACGCCAGTACTCCTTGCAGTGAATTAGCAAAGTAGGAGCAAGTCAATGTACCTGTGTAGTAGTCAGTCGGTCAATGCAGAGTCTCATCTGCTCTACGAGGTCGAGAAGGTCATCGGGAGTCGTCGCTTCAGGGCTCTCAGCCTGTGATGACGGAGAAGGATGTCCTTGTGCTTTCAGCACCAGTCCCCTCAACTGTACACAGGCCTGCGTGATTTTTTCTTGCTGAAATGTTAAGAAATTAAATTTTAGAAATTCAGTCAGCTGCACTTGTGATGATTTTTTACATTTATAAAACGGATGCTGAATTCGAATGAGCTGATCTTTCACTCTTCTACATTGCCAACTGTACCATACAGGCATGGCAAAAAATATAACACAAAAAGAAAAAACCTCACTATGCAAAAAAGGTATCATCTATCTAATAGCAAATGAAATCATGGCTGAAAGAGAAAAATTAGTGTCAGATTTGAATGAATAAAGCTACAGAAGGATAAAAGTAGCTGCTGATAAAAAAGCCGAAAAATTTTTCAACAGTTTACCCATCTGAGTAGTCAAACAGAAAAGCTGTTATTCTACCATCCACATAAAAAAAATTCACGCATAGCAAGCAATTGAAAAATTTCAAAAGCCATGTTTCCAGTTGAAACTGGAAAACTTTTTATCCCTGTCGGTAGGTGAATTTTATTTTTTTGCTGTTTCATAAATATGATTTTTAAAACCTGGTGCTGCAGAAAGTTTCCTAGCTGTGGTAGCTTCTTCAGAATAACAGTATTTCATAAATAAAAAACTGACAGGGCAAACATGTGTAAACTCCATTATAAATGCAAATGACCACCTTCCTTCCATTTCCCTCAAACAGACATACTTTGTGTGCAAATACTAGGGGCAATATGTACTGTTGTACAGACTTCACGCACCACATGCAAACTAATTATCATTTACACACACATGTACAACGCAGAAATATCTCAGACTCTCCATTTCAGCCATCTATTTATAATGGTCGCTTTTCCCCGAGATCTTGATAAACCATACATTATAGGTTCAGCTATGAATTGCAAACCCATCAGTACCTGAGCGTCTTGTTCCACTGAGGGACTCACGGCTTCCCACTTGGCAGGTGGAGAATCATTCCTGTATAGAGCATCAGTGCGGCTGTCAGTCTCTGCCTCCTCCACACCAAAGCAATGGTACTGATAATGCAAGGCACCTTCAGGAAAGGAGATAATAGTAATACAAATATGCTGCATGTCAACTTACGATGGAAATGACGCAACAAAATATAGCTCTGTAAAGTGAAAGGCACTTTCAACTTTTACAAATTACCATACAATGAAATTATATTCTTTTCTTTACTAAATTCTCCCCCTCTCCTTGTTTTCCCTCACACACAAACACACACCTCCACTACTTTAATTCAATAAGAGAGAAAGTAAACAACACATTGTAATCACTTGTTGTAGTGTCCCGAGTGCGGGCCAAGATTTACATTAAACATTTAATACTCTAGTACATAGACTGGACCTGGACCAATACACTGAACTTGAGAGAGATAATGTGAAGAGGTCGAAGGCAGGAACTCAAGTGATATATTGTGTGCTTTGTGTATTCAACCATAATAGTTTTCAGGAGTATCGATACACGCAGGTATCACGTATACTACATATGTCATACTATCTGGGGCCTTAGCGCGTCTAAAACAATGGATGCCAACTCAACCCTAAAAATTTACTGAATTCTTGAGGTGGCGCCAAGTAGATTTGCCAACTTCAAGATTGCACAAAAGAACAAAAATAACCCAATGCAAACAATATAAACAACACAAAAGTCTAACCACAACAAATACTTAATTTCTAACCTCCCGGAAAGCAATCAAGAATAGGAAAAACTGATAGATTTCAGTAAATTGATTGTAAATTGGCAACTCAAAAAAAAACCTCCTACTAGTTTAATTATCATCCCCATAAAAGAATACCTCTTCAAAGAAAAAAATCACAAATGCACAACAAGAATGCACTCACGGTGTCCAGCATCCCCAATAGACAGTGTGGTCCCTGCAAGGTTGCCAACCAGAAAGTCATCATCGTCACACTCAAAGTCGTCCTCATCGAGCAGGTCAGCTGTGACACATGTCATGTTGTGCCAGTCGGTGTGGCTGCCCTAAAGAAAAAGTGGAAGTGACTTGTCAGTTGAGCGCAAAGGGGGAGAAAGGGTGTGTGCTAAGGGTGCCGAGTGTGAATGAAACAACGAGTAGCCTGACCTCTCTATTTCATCCAGTGATGAGGCAAGAGGATGGATGGGTGGAGGAGGGAACTGTTTCTTGCTGTGTAAATGTGTAGCAAAGCAGCATCATGCATGCTTCTCTATTGAAAGTTATTGTCTTCGCTTGTATGTAGATGTGTAGCACAATACTGTTGAAAGGGCTCTGCCATTCTGTTATCATTCTAAAACACAATCAATATTAAAAAATAAAATCACCCCCCCCCCCTCAATTACCGATATCCCACCAAGGAGGAGGGCTGAGTTTTTGTCCCAGAGTTCTCATCTGACTTATAAGGGGCTTTCTCGGACCTGTGTACAATATACTCAGTGGTTGCCCTTACATTTACCTTCAAATCTATTGCTACCCCTTAAGCTGACTTTCATTTTACTTTATGTGATTTCAATAGTCTCAGCAATGTCGACTTATGTGGGTCGTACTGTATGAATGCTGGGAATTGTAACTCTGTACACACTGACATAACATAATATTCAACTTACCCCTTCCAACTCCAATCTGCTCGGTCTACTGTGAGATTCAATGAAGAGATCGTCTGTTCCATGTTCAGCATCCTGTCCATCTTGTCCTGAGGAAAAGTCAAACACTCCCAGCATGCAAGTGGACGACGAGTCGGAGCAGCTGCCGCCATTTTTGTCTTCCATCAGCTGTGAGGACAGCTCGGAAAACAGCGACTGCTCCTGAGGACATGAGCTGTAGGAACCTGACTCGAGAATCTGAGAGGAAAGCTCTGAGAGTAATGATTTTTCATTTGAGTCGGCTGGGCTTGTAATCATTCCACATTCACCATCTGGCTCAGAGAAATCTTTTACAGGTGAGGACAAATTACGCTGAATGTTCGTCTTCATCGGGAATTTGTGACAAGATGTTACAGACTGGCTAGCAACCGACAAAGCTGCAATTTCCTCGCTTGCCACAATAATATCGTCTTGATCTTCTAAAGAAGCACTCAAAATTGATAGTTCATTTTTCATTGTTGACAGAGGACCACAACCACCACTGGGCTCTGAGTGTGTGCCGAGAATCAAGCGTGATTTATCGGAACCAGTTCTGAGAGGCAGCTGATGATGCTTTGAAAGAGACTTAGAGTAGAGAGTTTGCTTGCATCCACTGCTGGGGCCAGTCTTATCCCCAGAGTTGCCAGCGTCATCATCCTCACTGTCTCCACCAATATTCTGATGGTGCCGTTTGCGAGAGCCTTCTGTCATAGACGATATGCTCCCATCACTAACATTTCTGCGATGACGAAGAGGCAACGAGGCTTCAGCTGATAGAGATGGGTTTAAAGAGGTGGGAGCCCCGTCCTCACCCGCTGGAGGGGGGCAGACATCACTGAATTCAGCCAGCAAGGATTTTTCATTCACATTGTGATCAACATTCTCAGCCTCACCGAGCGAATCAGGAGTAAGAGGAGCTTCACCATTATCAGAATCTTCAGGTAATTTCTCTACATTTACTTGGATGTCATTCAGAGATGCTGATTCGTGTGAGAGATTATGAGAGGTCAGGGCTGAAGCATTCATGTTGCTTCTCTGATTTTCGATGAGATCAATCTGACTTGAAGGGGCAGGTTTGCCGCCGCCTCCACTCTGTGAATTGTTGATGTTGTGAGTAGCGGGGAGGCTCGGGTGCCACAAGTACTGGTACTGAGTTTGATGCCTTCGACGCAGCTGGTCCTCAAGTCCCGCATTTGATTCTTGAAGCTCCTCGATCTCATAGTTTTGCTTGTGAATCTGAAATAGAATTAAAGTAGAACACACATTTATAAAAGTAGGGCTGAATGAAACAGGTAACACTTTGCAGTCAGACAGGCAGAAGGACAAAGAATCTTATAGGTCACGCACAGACAGACAGCCGTAATGCAATCAGGCTTCTCGGGCCTGGGTGGGTGAATTAAGGTTGCACCGAGGACTACAAGGAGTTAAAAAGAATTAAATCCAAAACAGCAACAAACAAAAAATCAAGCACTGAGCAATATAAAAAAATTGCTCAGTCTAAATTCATGACATGGAACCTGAAGGTTCATTTTACGGCTAAATGAAAGGAAAAGGATTATAGAATTTACCAGGGTCAGTAAGAAATGTAATTCTGTCAGTAAATGTTGTGATAGCCAACTTTGAACAAACTAAACCCACCGACTAAAACAACAAAGCTCCCATTTGTTTCTAGAGCTGCTTTCTCTTGACGCAGACCTAGGGGCTCTATGTTGGTGTGGATTTCACAGGTCCAAGTTGGAATGGACCTCAAACCTCCACAGATGAGACGCAGTGCATTGTTTTAGATTTTGCCCACAATATTCAATTACAGGAATAAACTTCCCCATACAGGACTCAAACTCCAGTTTACCCCATGCAACACAAAGAGTTTAAAGAGCCTAAAAACTACACCACAGACACCTGTCGGACTGGTAAGTAAGGTGTGCAAAGCCTTTGGTATGACCTACCTGCTCATCTCGAGAAGCCAGCTCCTGTTCCAAGACCTGCAACTTCTCATTTGCTGCCTCCAGTGCGTTTGTCAATGAGTCTCCCTCTCCTTGCATTTCAATCATCTTTTGATTTGCTTCCCTCAGTTTTTCACTGAGATACTCAACCTGTGTCAGGCAAACAAAGCAAACAATCAAACATACAAAATTATGTAGACACACATAGTCTGAATTAATGGATTATCATGAAACGAAAAAGGGGGGGGGGGGGGGGAGAAAATCATGAGACTGATATATAGAAATACTGTAAACCAATGACCGGTAACCCAAGTCTCTGTTGGTCTGCTGTACCTTCAGAGGCCTAAGGCCTTTAAGCATGTATAACCTATCTTGTCTGTAGAAATGTGATTCTTCCCGACTTAAAATAATGAGCACTGATAAATCAAGGTGGTCCAAGCAACTTGTATTACTTTGTTTTATGCCAATGAGGAAGCAGCTGATAAAACTTTCTCACACTAAATTCACAGCACTACTCAGGACAAAAATCTGGCATGAAGTGTATGGATAAAATTGACTACAGATGACTTAATGGTGTCAGAAGAGTGGAAAATTTAACTCATCCAACATTCAACCTGTTTCATAAACGTAAAGAAAAGGAGGTACTAGGAAAAACTATCATTTTAAGTAGAAAACTAACTCAAGTGAATGCAAGTTCAACCCAAATGAAGTCAAGTGAATAAAGATATGTATTTTATATGTTCACATATCTATTACAATACATCAATTCAAAATATCACTGTGAAGGGTATTTAGCATTTTTCTAACAAATGGGAATACACAATATATCAGTATTATGATCACCATCTTTACCTGCTCCCTCAACATGACAATATGGTCGATCTGATCCTGTATGGTGGCTGCGCTCGTCTCATTCTGAAGCTTCTGTAAACCAAGCTCTTTCTGGAGCTCCTCCTCTCTGGCCGACACTTGGCGCATCTGCTCCATAAGGTAGTCGCTTGTCTGCTGAGCTTCCCGTAATGACCGTGTCCTCTCTCTCTCATTTGATTCAATCTGGTCAGAGTTCTGGAGCTGCTTTCTAAGTGAGGTCACATCGTCCTGCAGGTCTTTCACCGTGTTCTGGTGTTGAGTCTCAGATTTCTCAAGCTCTAGATGAAGGCCGTATTTCTCTTGCTGTATATTCTGTGATCACAAAGAGAATATGGGCCTCATAAACAAACGGTAAAACAAAGACTGATATGGAGTTCGTTGGATGAAAACTAACAAAGATGATTAAATATCACCTCCTTAATTTCAAAATCCCTTGAACTTAAATGCAACTTGAAAGGCTACCTTATATAAGTCCACTGTGGTTTTCTTAAGGTTCAGAACTTTTAAAGTTAACTTTATCCCTATGCACATTTATCACTAGCTGTTCATTTTTTGGGGGGTCGGGGTCTAAAATCGCATGACATAACATAAATTATTGGCAAATATTTTCAGATGAGTCCCACATTTCAAGCCATAACAACTGTTCTAAACCAGGGATAGAACTTCCCCAGTATAAATCTATAAAAAAAATTCACATACCTCAAATTTAAAAAATAAAAATTGCTTTCAATTTTTATCATTTTCACCACAAATGATATGAATGCCTTGACTGGCTCAAAACATGAATCAAGAGATCACACTTACCTCGAGCTTACGGGTAAACTCTTCCACCATCTGATCATAGCGTGATTGCAATTCTTGATTTGAGTCCAGTAAGGCCTTTCCCAGCTCAGCAGCAAGGATCAAGTCTCGTTCTTTCTGAGCCAGATGAGCATGGACGTCATTTGTATCTTCTTCAGGGCATGTATCACTTGCCCCAATTCCACTACTGTTGTCTCCAAAAGGTTTCTTTTCCATGTTCTTAGACTCCGCCATCTTTTTTTTATAGTGTATTTTGAGTGTGGCTGCTTGATATTAATCTTATGCTGTGATTCCGCTCATGACTGGTAGAGTGGTAGCAATGGCTCTGTCTTGTTATAAACAGAATCTAATTTCGAAACCACCGTGAATCTGACTTCAGTTTCTTTCTCCTCTTCCTGTAGAGAAAATTTAAAATAGTTTCCATAATTAAAATCATGCAATTCTACCCAAGATAGAATAACAAAGATATGTCACTGCGGTCGGCCCCATAGGGAGTTTTTTTTCAATCGAGTACCTAGCTCTAGAATCTAGATCCTAGATCTCAGTGATAGAGTTCATTGAAAAAAAAGTGACAGCGTTGTTATTGCTCGAGTCTTTCCTAATATGCACTACAAATCTTAAACAAAACGAGTAAGTAATGGAATAATCTTGATACACAAGGGTTTACCTTAATTTTCAATGAAAAAAAAACACAACAATAATTAATTCTTTTTTAAAAAAGTAGTAGAGCCCACGTTCTCTGAATGTACAGAAAGTTATGAACATTTAATGAAATGAAGGTTGTGCAAAAAATGTTCAAAGAATTACAATATTTGCAACCCGTGTCCCGACCCCTACCTCAATCTCCCTTCCTTCCCCTCTCCCCTCCCCCCCCCCTCTCTCTCTCTCTCTCTCTCTCTCTCTCTCCATCTCTCTTTATTCCTTCCCTTTCCCTCTTTCTCCTTAATATCTACCCTCCCCTCCCCCTCCCCGTTATTTCTCTCTGCGTCTTTCTGTACTGCTGATTCAATTTTCGTTACACTGTAACTTACAGTGTAGGACTTCTCCTGATCCCCCAGAACTTCTGACCAAGGAGCGCAATTTTTCGGATTTTTAATAAACGCACACATAAGCACTTGATCTGAAAGCAACTTTAATAGTGAAGTATGGAGAGATTAAAAACATACAATTGAGAACAAACTTTAAAAAAAATAAAATAAATAATAGCATGCACACACTGGTTTGTTCTATTGATTACGCCAGAAAAGCACACAGTTGAGATTGAGACAAATTTTTTAAGCCTTAAATGATAAAAATCGATTCAGTAATAAAGACTGGAGCCCGAACACAAAACCCCCCAGATTTTTATTTTATATTAGATGTAAGAATACCATAGTGTAGAACATTGATCTTTGAGGATGGAAATGGGCAGTTCCATTTCTTCGTTGTAAATAGATCTTCTTTTAAATTTGTTGAGCTGAGGTCTGTAAGTGTTTGAAAGGACTCGGCTTACTGTCTAAAATCTCTCTTCATAGTTGTTGTGTAATAAAGTTTTGTGGGGATTGGGATCTTGTAAACATATTTTTCAGACTGGTAATTGATAGTTTGGGGCAGGGGTAGGGTGCATGTGTGTGTATTTGTGAGTGGGAGAGGGTATTGGAGCGGCTTAAAAGGGGAAAGGAACAGTATTTTTTTTAAAAATCGTTAATCTTCAGTGTTTCTTTTGCAATATTTGTACTGGTTCTCTGTTGAGAAACTGCAATTTTTATGACACATATTATGTTGTGTAACCTGAGTGGCAATTAAATAGATTTTTAAGTGGTGCACAGACTAAAAAATAAGTAATAGGCATTTGCAACATTTTATACATTTAATTTAATCATTTTATCATGCTAGTGCATGTAGCCTACATGCCAAGTTTTACTCATTTGTGCAATGTTGTAATTGATAATGTCACCCTTGGCAAGGGGATAAACACACTCATCTAACGGAACACACACCAAACTCTGAGTAGGTTTGACGGTCTGCTGCACTGTTTACATAAGAGATAAGCCTGGCCCAGCCATACAGGGCTGTGAGAGAGAAGGCTTGGCAATGACCAAGGCACCACAGTGTTCCTGCTTGGGCAGGTGCCAAGGAACTTAGATCTTGCCCCTTGGACAAAGATATTAATGCAAGGAAAATTGATTGTGGCTCAGGCATTGCCAGCCATTCATTGTGGAGGCAAACTTTAGGGCTGAAGATATGCTTGTGCACCTAAATTTCTTTTAAAGCTTTGTTCCCCAGCAATTATCAAATGTGGTTTCTTTGCCTGTCAAAACATTTTGAGAGTGTTTTAATTTTAGCCACTTTTATCCTCCTCCATTATTACTTGTCAAATACAAACTATAATTTTATATGTGGCGTCAGTAGTCTAGTGGTCAGGCTGCCAGACTATTAATTGGAAGGTTACGGGTTTGAATCCCAGCTCGGGCCCAACATTGTGTACTTGGGAAAGGCACTTTACACACATTTTTCTCACTTCACCAAGGTGTAAATGGGTACCCAGCAATAGACAGCGAACGATTTTGTCCATATGTTAAGTGCTTTAGCGCCTGGAAAATGGCAACTTACGCTGTATGATTCCCAGGAAGTTGAGAAGGTTTCTGAAGGACTTGGTCGGCTGGGGTAATAATACCAATAATGATTGTAAAGCGCATAGATTCTGCTTTTGAGTGGGGTTATGCGCTATATAAATGCAATCTATTTATATCTGAAGCTCTCTCTATCACTCTCACTGGGTATGCCTTTGTGACTGTGTTTTGTTTAAGGATTTGTATACTGTATGTGTGTGTGTATGTGTGTGTGTGTGTGCGCGCGCTTGTTAATGTGTTAAATTTTTGTCATAATTATACATTGGTGTACAAAGAGACGAGGGAGTGCGGGATGGGGGAGGGAAGGGTGGAAGGGAAGACAGAAACAATAAGAGCTACTATTTGTTTATTTTTCTGTTTGTTCAGTAACATACATATATATATATATATATATATATATACATTTTTATGGCAAAAAATATTATGCCCCCAGAATCGGCTATATAAAAGCCTCGTTTACAAGTGGCAAATTCAAATTTGCATAATTGTAGCCTGTATCCCAGGCTGTTTGACAGAAACCTATCAAGTTGAATGTGCAATACTAAGACAATCTAATCTCATAACACAAATGTTGCTGTACACCTAGAGATATTGCAGTTCAAATTATTTTTGTTGGGCTGAGATCTGACAATGTTTGATAAGACTCTGCCCCCCCCCCACCACCACCACCAAACCACTCCACCCCCTGCAAAAAAACACTAAGTAAATAAATATATATATAAAAATAAATAAATAGAAACATAATAAACATTTAAAAAAAAAAAATAAACAGAGTAAAAATAAACAAAACCAGGAACAAAACCATACACCGGGAGAAGGGGCCTGACTTAGACTTAGATAATTTGTTAGGAATGGCGGATTGTCC
>JAUKPP010205362.1:0-14038 GCA_032273245.1 Phyllaplysia taylori
GGCTGTTGCGAACTTCGGATGTAGCGATCCTTTTTCTGGTCCCCCAACCACATCGCTACAAGCGTAGTCGACTGTATGTAGCTGGAAACATCTAAATTATTTTTTCAAGGCTTCTTTTACTCTTTCCTATTGGAATTTAGCATTTTACACCATTAAACGAATAGCTGCAACAAAATATATTTCATGTACTTTTGCTTCTGCCCGATCTTAATCTTACTTAAAACAAAAGAAAATTAAACTTTATGACAGGGTGAGGTAGAAGATTTCAAATTAAGTTCTAAATTAATTCTTTAGTCAGCAAAAATATGTTGACTAAAATTATAAAAAAAACCCATAAAAAAAATATAGGGAAACTTAAGCCTGCTTAAGTAAAAAAAAAAAAGAGGCTAAAATAGCCACAAGCTGACACCTCTATCAATAACTTACTTCTTATTATTACTGCTATAGTAGCTGTGGTGTGAACATGCAATTCACTTGATTCAAAGTGGTCACTTGTAAATGGGCTTACTTCATTGAGTTTCTGCTGCTTCTATCTTTCAGAACTTTGACTTTCAAAATGCGAGATTTGGCGTGAGAATTCAGAATAATACCATACGCTCATGCCACGCCAGGAACAATAATATTGTGTTTAAAGAGTGGTACCAATACTGACATGAAAACAAGAATAAATTGCCAACACTTTCTCATAAAATTCATGCATCATGATCATATCAATCTCCTGAATCGTGAATACTAACCAGTAATCAAGCATTCTCAGATATAATGAATGAATTTCTCACATGTAGACGGGGCAAGTCAAGAATAAGTACAGGTCTACCCCCAAAAAGTTGCAAATTGGCATTCCATTTGTTGTATAGTTATTTCTATTTCTCGACACTGAGTTTGCTAGAAATGACCATAAAACAAAAATATGCAATTTTTAAGGGGTGGATCAGTATATTGATCCGCCTTATGCATGTTTGAATAAAAAGATGAAATAAAAAAGTGTCAGATAATAGATTAAATTGCTGTGTAAGACTTCGTTCTATCTGCGAACGTAATTGTTTGGAACACATTGAGATGAAGACCATGTGTATGACACAACATAAACATGAGTGATAATATGGATGAAAGACTGTTGTTCATATACTGTTTGCTGACAGTGTCTAGCTCAGGTTACAACAAAAACAAAACGGGTGAAGCAAAACCCCAGATGGCACATAACATTTGTCATTCCAGTGATGAGCCAAGAGACAAACACTGTACATGTCAGTTGGGAGACTCAGATAAAATGTAACAGCTTCCAAAAGTCATGAGTATGTGGAAAGAAAACAAACAAATTGCCCCAAATCTCAGGTTAAAAGATCCACAAAAAAAAGACTTACCATTCGCATGACCAACCTGCCCTGCCACAACGTCCAAGACTCTTCATGCACCATTAATTGTAAGCAAGAACAGAGGAGACAAGTTTGATCAGTTTCAACGTCCCTTGATTCTCTTACGTAGAAGTGAATGCTAGTTGTTGTTAGCCAAAGTTGCTTCTTTCAATGTCAAATATAAGTATGATCTATCATAATCAAAACTTGAACTCCTTGGTGGACCCAGGGCATAACTGGCACTATGCCAAAGGGCTTTGTACAAAACATGTTATGTAACCTTTGAAGACCATCTTCATTAAACAGTCTATATCTACCATGTATCATGTCATCATTTTCCATCTCTGAGGTCTGGTTGAGCTTTGTGATTTTTACTTCAGTTTATGTAACCTTTGCAAACAGACAAGCTTCCATCTCTTGCACATGCATACTTTGCTAGTAAACATATCTTCACCTCAAGACAAGCATTTGGTAAAAAGCAATGGGATTGTGATCAAACCTTTGGTGTCAACAACTGAACAGAATTTACACTTTCTCATTCCACAAAGGTATACGTAATATAAACTCCTATAAATTCACCACACAAAACAAACTTCTAAAAACATACAAATTTGTGAGGACAAATTAATCATTGATTCAAGAAATTCCAGTGTTGATTAAATCAATACTTGTCAGCCAGGTTAGAACATGTTTAGACGAGAAGATGAAGCCTGTAGCTCAATTCCTCACTCCTTCCAATTTCCTTGAATTAATGTGTAAAGATAAAAACCATTAGGTTAAAAACTATTGATACTATGAGCAGCTATTCTTTTAGTGGTACAAAGGATTCAAAAGCTGAAACTCAAGAATCCCTACCACACTGTCAACAGGGAATTTAGTCTTTGCCTAAACCTGTGCCACACAAAAGCACGTTTTCATCATATGACATATATTTTTTTGTATAATAATAATATTATTGATCAAGTTCATGTAAGCACACACAAGCCCTCCCAACAGTGCGTTTAGGCAGGAACTACTGAATTAAACACCAACATCATAACTACCACATAGAAAGCTATTCCACTTTGTGGCTCATCATAACTGTGAAAACAAAACAGAATCTGCTTTCACTATAACAAATGCCCTTGAGAATACTATATTTTTCATATCAAACTCAAATGAACTCTGTCATGGTCACACAATATAAATAAAACAAAAATTCAACCGTGCAACACAGAAAATAAAGCATCTTGGACAAATAGCACGAGCTCATTGATCAAGATTCCAAAGACGTACATCTACTGACATGAAGGGACACTGACCCCTCACATCTAAACTCCCACAACCTATCTGCGATAACACAAGCTGGAGTTTAGTTTCAAGTTTACATCCCTTGCACCACTGTAAGGTTATTTAAGAGATGGGGTACTTCAACCCTGCCTGTCGGCAGAGCCAACCTGGGCTGAGAGGGATGGATCCCACCAGAAAGACACTGATGCTCGTCTGCACATGATATTGAACTCAGGTCTTCAGTAGGATAAGCGAAGAACTTAACCATTACACCACAAACACCAGTAAATAAGAGTAGGATACAAACTTGGCAGACAAAAATCTAAAACAAAAGCAACATAAGACCCCATTATACCACATGACATGCACGAGAAAAACAAATGATTAGTGCACATTGACCAAAAAACAAAAATACATTAAACAAATAAACATAAATCAAGCCATGAATTTATGATGTTGATCACTTATGCAAGAAGACAATTATGCCATGTGTAATGTAGAAAGTAAACATAAGCGAGTATAATATTTTAAGTTTCACAAGGGAAAGATAACTTTCAATTGTTGTCCAGCAAAATGTATAATTCAAACAAAGCACTGCACACAATGCTTACATTACATTGTTCTGAAATCACAGGACTGCTATTTCCATTTGATTTTTATTATTTTGTCAGCTGAAACGCTCCAGGCTCTATCGCAGCAGATCTTTGTGAAGCAAAAAATTATGTAATTCAATCACTGTCAATTCACAAAAAAACAACCCAAAAACGGAGGACACGGAATTCCACACTTATGATGCTGGCTCAAGACACTTGAAACAGAATTACTCTTATAACAAACTGCTATGAATATCAATATTTCATACAGAGTTCCGCAAAACAACAAGTCTATTGAGCAACTGTGCTTTGGCCCATCCTTTTGCTGTGGTATGTAGAGTTGACTGCCTACTGCTTCGGCTGAAATTGCTCGAGATGATTTATGGTTAAGTTGACCAATTTCTCAAGTTTTAGCCCCTCTTTTTAAAAAAAAATTGTTTTATGAATTGGCGAAGTTGAACTTCTGATGAGCAGATCGATCTTTTACTCCCCAAGTCTTATTTTGTTTTACTTCAATATCACATAAGTCATACTTTCAATACCTTACTTGACATCCAACAATAAAAATACCCATGACGCCATTTCCAGAGAGAAGAATTCAGGACACCCTTACTCATATTTTTGCATGAGGTAGGAACAATGGGCCCTTGCCAACATAATATGTGATAACAGGATTACAAATATTTACAAACTATAACTAGTTTGACAAAAAAAAAAATTGCAGAGGACTGGCAACCAATGCCATCACTTGCAAATTACTGAGACATTGAGGGAGGGTTCTTGATCTTTTTCAATTTAGCAACACGCACATTTTAATTATTATAGCAGTATAATTTTTCTCAAGAGGACATATTTTCAGTTTTATGCATTCTTCGGAGTGCTCTGCTTCAATCATGTCTTGTTCTTTAATCAGTTTAATTGCTGACTTGCATGAATGTGTGAAAACAAAAAAATTAAACAGAAATCCCATCTTTGCTAAAAAAAACCCCACCCAACCAAATGTGAGCAATCTAACAAATATAACTAAAAATCACAACAAAGGTCTCTTTGACAAGGGTGCACAGCACATATGACAAACAAACAATGGTTCTATGACTATCATAACAATCTAATGCCATGGTGTTTAAAGTACATGTATCTCTGTAACAACACTACGACAAGTCAACACACACTATGGGTTGAAGGTCATGTTTCTTATCCAGAGCTTATCTCAAATTCTGAAATTGTATATTCCAAGTACCATAAAAAATGTAGAGTTTCAACCACAATTCTATCCTTCACTGAAGTTCAAGGCACCTACTGACAAAGAGTCAAAGCCACATTCAGTACAAACATGAAATAAAAGATGAAATATCATAAGATTATGCAGCTCACTCACTTTATATTGATAAATGATGAAATCAGATCCTTCAATTGGAGAACAAGTTCCAAAAAGATAGTTTCTCTGTCACTAACAACGAAAGTAATCCCAATAAGATGATTGTGTGCTTTGCTGCTTTACACTGTACTGCCAATTGTCAACAGTCGTATTTACAGGACTGGTGTGAGTAGAAGGAAAGAAAACTAAAATTTCATGGCATCATTGATTTGATCAAAATGGCAAAGGAAGTATCAGCTGGAAAGAGAGAGAGAGAGAGAGAGAGAGAGAGAGAGAGAGAGAAAGAAAGAAAAGAACAAAGGAGAAAAAAAGCAACAGTCACAAGTAACAGAAAGGGAAATGTGGAAGCAAAGCAAATCATTATCATATTGAGAAGCCCTCCATGCTTGACTGTAGAGTTTACAACAAAATGGACAACCAAAACAATACACTGACATACATCATTGCAGTCATTCATCACTGTTGTTTGTAAAGATGTCAACTTGTTTTCTTCATGGCATCATGTTTTCACAAAATCTTGGTACCGTCAAAATTCGTTTAGTATCTCAAGAAGAGAAATGAGAGGATGATTGAGCAGTGCAGCTGATCAAACTCTTCAGCTCACATTTTTATCTTCTCAAAATTGTAATACATGATTGTGACATTTCAGAATAATGGCTGTAATACAAGGGTCAGAACGTTTGGCCTATTAAACAACTGTCTACTTGATTACATATAGCGAAATCCACGGGGCGCTGAAATCTTTTCGCTACGTGCGAATTTTGCAATGAGCCAATACATATTAATCATTACATTTTATTAGTTCAGTCAATAATGTTGAGTTCCAAATTCTACAAGCTCTTCAAGCTGAGAGATCCAGCTGCTTTTTCGTCAATGGGGATGGTTGTTTAGTTCCAAGTCTACTTTTCCATTACCAGGTTCTAGATCTTGTAGTGTGTCTTGCGTGCTAACCCGTGATGCTATTTTGTAGTCTCGCAGAACCATAGACCCCCCCCCCCCCATCCTCCAGCACAATTCGTTACATGTCCGACTTGTTTTCTCATAAAAGCACCAGCTGTTTTGGATGATTTAGCCATCCCCAGAAAGTCATTTACGCATCCGCCCTATCAGTATCAGAAGTATCAGGCATGTAAGGAATACGTCATTGGCCTTGGGCGTTAAACCCCCCCCCCCCGCACCAGTAGCGATGTCACTCACCTTCATTGACACTGCACTCTCACTCATTTTTCTCTCTCTCATCACATCGGCCTTGATTGACGAAGTTTGTGGGTTGCTTTTACTTAGAGCTGGCCTCGCAATGCCGATATTTTTTAGCAATGTGCGTGTCACCAATGCAAAGAATAAATGGCAAAAAATTCGGGAGCTAAAAAATCGTTCGCTATGTGCAAATTTCACTACATACGTGCAAGACTGTATGTTGAATCACATTCAAGGCCTTTAATATGTTCAGTTATTTCGTCTAAACTTTGCATGAAAATTGTGATGGGAGCTCACTATTGCAGTTACATGTGCCAAGAAGAGATCTTGCCTTCGGGAGTTATCAATAACAATCAGTCATACTATATCATTGACTATAGCTGACCAACTACAATGAACTATAATAGAGAATAATTCACTGAGCCCAGATCCAATGATTGCATGAATAATGATTCAAGAATGGCATATTGGTAATCCAACACATGGAAACAGGAAAACTCTTCTTCTTCACTAAAAAATCATAAGGGATAATAATGTTGTTAAAAGGCCATAAACAACATTTTAACAGTGTTTTGAAATGTGGCTTGACTTAGAGAAAACAACTGCAATTATAAAAGTAACTTATCGTACTGATACGTAGGAGCACCATTTTGCAAATTTCAATAACTTTTCTCACACAATAGGTTTCTTTGCACACCATAGATGCAGCGTGAATGACACGAATTAGGGCTGCTTTGGCAAGAGCAGGGTATAATAGAAATGGAAGAGTAGGCTTACAATTAACATTAATATCTGATTCAGAAACCTGCAATATTTACTCAGACTTACAACTGTGTTGATAAGTATGAAATCCTTTCCTTATTTCAAAATTTCATGAAAAGACAGTTCCTCAAAGTGCACACCCTTCAGAAATAATAGAGTACACAGCAGAGACGTACAAATGGCAGCTTGACTCGACTGACAGTCTGTGGGACTACAGATCTCCGAGACTAGAACAGCAAACTTAATCAAGTCCAAGTAGCTTTGTTTAAAAAAAGTTTGTGTGCAACTCTCACTGCAAGATTCACCAGCTCATTAATCACTGGAGAAAGAGGAACAATGCATGCAAATGACCATCGCATGATAAAAGTAAAGAAAAACAACAACAAAAAAACATGCCAACATTCTCCAGATAACATATTGAGATGCCCTGACACAGATTGATTACAGCCAATTCTAATATGTAACGAATATTCACTGCCTTGGGATCTCTTACTGATATCTTTAAGAAGACCCGAGTCCACTGTAATAAACATTTTCTTTAAGAATACCTTACACCTGCCCACATTCACAAAACAGTATACATTTTCTTTAACAATACCTTACATCTATTATCTATTGCTGATATTGATACTGAAGTCCTCGTCATGAATGGAAGAGTAGCTTTTATAGGGCATGCACATAATATTGAATGCTATAAATTTAGATTGTCACTTATTGTATTATTGTCAATTGTCAACAAAATACAGTTACATCATATGCCAGCTGAATTCCTGCAAATACACACACTGGTATCCAGTCAATAAAATTCGTACAACTGATTGAAAATCAACACTCGAAATGTCCAAAAAATACAAACACAAATCATGTTGGCAAGACCACGGAACTACTGTGTATTGAGGGGGACCGAACTCCTGTTCTTTAAATAATAGGCGAAGAGGCTAACCCTTAAACCAGATGACGTGTCCTGAATAATGCCATGCACTACACTATATGGCATACGCACATCCAATTTTTTTTACTTTAATAAAGGTGGCTAGTGCTTTGTTTGGAGAAATCATGTGTTTGAGGATTATATTCCTTCTTGCAAGATTAATTTTCCTCAACTGTAGACATTTCATATTTTTCACTACTTGTTTCATATCATAGGCTGCAGCACAATCTCTCCGATAAAAGGTTGAGCTGCTCAAGAGTCTTAATCAACATATTATTCCCTTACATTTTGTGATAATTGTCCTGGCCTAATTTTGCCTAAGATCATTTACATTCACAAATGGAGAAAACCCCCCCCCATCAAAACTGACAACCATAGGTACACTAAAGAACTTTCTCTGACAGATAATCTGTTTGTAAGGGAATAGAAAATAGTTGGAAAAAAATCCTGTACTTCAAAAGGATCTAATAATGACAAAGCAAAGAAGAAGAAGAAAACATGAAACCCCAATCCTATCCTCTCCAAAACCTGTAAACAATCATAAAACTCAAGGCCAATTCTAAACAGACACTTAGAGAAGGGAGCACTGATCATGAATAAATTTTTATCCCCAATGAGGAATTACATTTTTTCCTATCCCTGCAGCCAAAAATATGGGATTTTGTTCCATGGTCTCCAAACGTTTGTTATCTTAAAATTGAGCATAATCCCAGAGAAGAATGAATGAATGTATGCATGCACATGCACCCAATCAAAGTACACACACTTACACCCATACAATGATTTGCTATCAATCTAATTCTAATTGTTCTGCTTCCACCCAACATTTTTTCCCCACAAGTTTACTTTTCACAGCACAATGTGTAGACCACAATCAGATATCACTAAAACTCATAAGGAACCTTGTAACACATTCAGGGCACTCTTTGCACGTACAGACATTGGATGCACTTTCAACCGGTTTCTCTTTCAAACTACTAGCGTCCTTGCTACCTAAATCAGTTGGTTTGGCTGTACTATCACTTTTGATCACATGTTTACTGCTCTCTGGAGTCTTGCTTGACACACTCGACATTGTTGATTTCACTTTGGATGTTGACGACAGGGTTTCTGAACTTTTTGAATGTGAGCTGGCAGCTTTGCTAGAGTTTGGAAGTGAGTCCCCTCTTTTCAGAATAAGAGTGTCTGCTTCACCACCTAACGCCAAAGCAAAAGATTTGGGCTTAACTGTTGGAGTGTCTTTAGTCTCAGACTTTTCTGAAAGACTTTTTGGCTTGACAACACTCTTCGAAACTGGAACTGGCTTTTTCGAAACATTGCCATTTCCAGATCGTTTTGGGTGTGACTGCATATGTAAATCCAGGTCAGATTTATGAGCAAATGCCTTGCTACACATCTGACACCGGAACAGACCATCTTGAATGTGACTTTTTCGATGGACAGAAAGCATGTTCCTTTCTGTAAAACATTTGTGACAAATATCACACTCAAATGGCTTCTCTGCTGTGTGTATACGAACATGGTCCAATAATGCTGGCTTTGAGGGGTATACCTGTCCACATTCACCACACTTGAACTTTGGTTTCACACCCAGCTGCTCCTTATTGCCTTTTGGGGAATTGGATGAAAGCTTATTCAATTGCTTGTCTATGGAAGTTTTTTCAACACTAGAATGGCTTGACTTTCCTTCCAAGTTTGAAGACGAACTTGGCTGAGGAGCTTTCTTTGATAATTTGCCATCTTTTGACGTTGATTTTCCCTTTTGGTCATCACTTTCCATGGCATTCATATGGTCCTCAACATGGGCAAGAAGATCCTGTTTACTGTGGTATCGTTTAGGGCAGTAGCCACACACAAACTTTGGAACATCTGTGTCCGAGTCACCCGCTTCTCCTTTCGTAGCCTTTACAGAGTCTTTTATCTTCACAGCCCCTTTCTGTTTCAGTTCCTTTTTCCCAGCTTCAGGTTTCTTAACACTATCCCGATTAAGGTTCACGACTAACTGCTTGCTAAGCATTGCAGTTTTTTGAGCATTTAGTTTTCCTTTCTTTAGTGTACTATTCTGTTTAGCTTGTGCCTTTATTCTAGGGAATGCATTCTTTTGTGCTAGTTTAGCTGCAGACGCAGAACTGGCTGTTGAAAAGTATTTATCCATCAATGACAAAGTTTTGCCATCACCTTTGTCCAAATCCCCGGCCTCCGCAACAGGTTCTCCTTTATCCTCAGTATCTATTGCAACAGGAATTCCAGCACTCTCTTTCTCCCGTGAAGATCCTTCTTCATCCAATTCTGCATCAACTTCATCTACAACAGTTCCTTTTTTCTGCATCTTTTTCGCTTTTTTAACTTTAGCGCCTTTTCCTTTCTCTAACTTCTTTTTCCGTTTTTTCGGAGTGTCCGAAATACCAGAAACTATTTTTGCTTTGAGATCTGAGCCCAACTTAATGGAGATTTTCAGACCCCCACTTCGTTTTTCCTTTACTTGCTTTTTAGATGGGAGCTCTACATCCATTGCCTCTTCATTTTCTACAACTGCCGCCTCTTCCTCATCAACAAAGTAATCAGCATCTTTGCCATCACTCTTCTCCTCCTCTGATGTCTCATCATCACTTTCTGCCTCTAAACTTTTATCACTTGAGTCCTCAGCATACGAAGGCTGCTTTCTCTTACGCCCTCTACGATTTTCAACCGGGGCAGGGGGTGGTGCAGGCGTTTCTTCAGCTGCTTGAGAGAGCCCACTGTAGCCAGAATCAGCCTGAAGCTCAATAAGCCTCATGGCAGTGTCCTTAGATTTCCTACTGGAGCTCCTCCGCGGGGCAACATCACCTTTGCCTCTACCTGCAGGCCTTTTTTGGATCGCCAAGGCCTCTGTAGATCCATCTGCAGGGATGAGATTTTGGTTATCAATTAAAGCTTTGGTGAGCGGTTTTGTGCCATCATCATCATCCACAGGTCCATTCGCATTAATGGCTTCTACATACGCTTGCCTCGCAGCTCCAGCCCCACGCCCACCCCGTTTCCCTCCTCTCCCTCGTTTGCGCTGCGTGTTGGGTGGCCCACCACCTCTTCTCTTCCTGCCTCTTCGGCCACGTACAGGGACAACAAATGGCTCTGACAGTGGAATGTCGTCAATAGCTTGTGGGGGCGGTAGCGAGTCTGTGATCTCCTCAGAATTTTTATCCCCAGAGATATTATCTTGTGCTTGTGCATTTTCAGATGTAGAGGTAAGATTTCCATTGATTAAATCTAAGGACAACTTACTATCAAAGGTACTCTCCTCTGATTTCTTATCTTCCACTTCAGGCTTCGTGTCAGTATTTGAAGCACTACCCAGGGCTGGTGGTGCATTGTGATCTATATTCGGCTCTTCAACATCCTTGGCTGTACAAGCCTCAATAAAGGAATCTGCAGCATTCTCAACACCAGAGCTCAAGTCAGAGGACTTGTCACCAATAAAAAAATCATCACTCCCGGGACAAAAGCTGGATTCATCTCCCTCTGCTTTGAGATTTAGTTCACTATTATGTTCATGTTGAACAATGTCTTGAAAAGAATCTTCAAACCCACTTTTCAAAATGTCAAAGCTGTCAGATGCATCTACCGAGGCTCCAGTAGAGGGAATGGTTGTTGTGCCCTTAGGCTCTGACGTGGTGTCAAATCCTGCACTAACAGGTGGGTTTGAGCTCAGGTCTGCAGGTTCTGATGAAACTGGATCTGCAGTAAAAGAAAACAAAGAAGCATCTCTTCCATAAAAATTTGACTTTTTTGGAGTACTCTTTGAAGGTTTGCCAGAAATTCCTGAGAAAGGATTAGGTAAAGGTGGCTGGACCTTTGCTTCTAATGTTGTCTGTGAAATGTCGCTGGCAGCCTGTGGCTTACCAGCGTCAATCCCCGAGGCCGATTTTGTGAGTAGAGTTTGTAACAACGGAGCGCGATCAGAGTTAGTTTTACTCCCTGAAGAGACAGTGACGTTTCTATTTGGTTCAGCTTCCGACTTTGCTGCAGTTTCACTACCTTGATTGTTGTTAGCTGTCCTTGAGTTGAGTGGGGTAGTCATGTCTATTGGCACATCAGATGGACTCAATAAAGTTGCTGTTGTACGTGGAAGAGGATGCGTGCTCAGGTTCAGAGTTTCTGGAACCATGATCGAAGAAGACGTACTACTGTTCAGCTTCCCTATGTTTGAGCTATTGCTAGGAATTTCACTTGAGAATGGTGGTGAGGGCTGAGTCCTCATGGCAGCATGATGTGAACTTCTCATGAGCAGCTCTGCCACCCGCCCTGCACCATGATTAGAGTTCTGAGCATCCAGGTGAGACTCTGGTGCGGGTGGTGACACCGGTGAGTAGCTTGATGGCTGCATCAATGAGACATCAGTGTCAACCGTCAGGCTTTGGAGGCTGGAGGAGCCGTCGAGCTTGGAGGACGCCACCGTCTTCGGCAAACTCATGAACTGGTTCAGAGAGGGGTTTGGGTGATCCGAGACAAGACCGGGGTGGGCATAGCGTGGAAACTCGTTACGGACATGTGTGGTATACGTGTTTGATGATGGCGTGAACTGTCCGCCTGGAAGACTGATTGTAGGGAGTGGAGGCTGACTGCCTGCTCGACTTAGTGCTAGAGACAGGCTGTCTTGTGGTTTAGGAGCAACGTGCACCCCAAGAGCATTGTACCTATGAGGTTGTCTCAAATGAGGTTGACTATCAAGTGAACCCATCGCGGCCAAAGAGGGGTCCAATGAAAATAAATGGGACCATGCAGACCGATCCCCTGACACATTTTGGGAGGATGTGAAGCTGTTTAAGTCGTTTTGACTTTTAGGCACAGATGGGAGACTGGTTTGCTGATGCCCTGACACAGACAGGATTTGCTGTGGCAGTCCATAACTGCCAACTGGTGCACCTGGTTCACACACACAAAAAAAAATTGTTAAAATCAAATGATGTTATCAATATGGAAACAAAGCATTTCCACTACAAATTGCTATCTTTATTACAATACTTTTTTCCAGAGTTATGATCACTGAATATACAGAGCTATTTTGTGCAAGCAATGCGTTTCAAGTAGGTTATGACAAACAGACGACTTTCACGAAAAAAAATGTTCCTAAATGAAAAAACATAAGAATTCATAATTTAATCATTTCTATTTTCATATATCATTGCAGAAGAGAGCTTCTGACACAGAAAAGTGGGTGATAGGCTGAAATGTGTCTGCTCCTTTTTATGTGCTGGTAAAGCTACTGAACACTGTCTAAATAAACTCTCTAGTGTTAAAAAGACTAGATGAGTAAAAAATATTGTTAAAGATGATAAATTCATGAAGATAACATACAAAAAGGGAAGGAGAGTAAACTCTTGTGTGCCTTCTAGGAAGTTGAGAATATTTTTCATGACCTTGGTCTGCTGGGAATATAATAAAAGATTTTTAAAACCCACAGAGCCTGCCTGAAAAATGAAGACTTAATGTAGCAATCCTACTGAAATTTTTATTTTGATGTTTCATTGTTTTAACCATTGCCAATTGATAGGCCTGTCTGAACTGAGTAGAAAGCTTTTTGAATTTTCAAAATCCATTGGGAAATAAAAAAGTTATGATTTTTTTCGTGAATAAAAAATGTGCTATAGGAGATAGTGAAAAAATAGCCGAAAATGTGGGACACTTTTTCGACTGATTTTCAAGAAAAATCTTCACCGTTCAGCTATCCTATGGTTTATAACAATGAAACTTGGCATAGTAATGTGATTTTTAATGCAGAATCCAATCCTGCAATTATATTTCAAACAATGTGAAATTTTTTTGCGCTAAAAGCGAAAACGTGACATCATCGAGGTGCGACTTTGACATTTTGTCTAACGGAAATCATCACAGCTCAGCCATTTATTGGACTATTGCAACAAAACTTGGCATGCTTATCTAGTTTTTTCTGCAGAACATATTTCTGGAAAAAAAACTCACATAGTGTAGCCAGTTTTCTAATAGAAAATTAAAAACGACACAATTCTGAATTTTTTCAGCACGGAAACTGGCTGAACTCGCAGTTTCTCTCCCAAGTATCAATGAAACTTGGCAGCGAGCTAGAATAGGCTATGTAATGCAGGGTGTTAAACGCCTATGTGTATAAAGTCTGCAGAAATGCAGTAGCAACTGATTGCCTCAAAATAAAGATGAGGTGAAACAAGTTATAATCAAGAGGACTTAGTGTGAGGCCCTTGGGTCGAGCTGCTGGCAACACAAAAGTTTCCTCTTTAAAATGCTTGAGGTGATCCTTTCTCAAATTCCCAGCCTTCTGGCAAAGATGGTGGATTTTAATATGCCAAAGCTTTAACAGGACAAGAAATTTCCTCTCCCAGCCAAGTTATGATTCTTTCTGCTGTCTGAGACTACAACTTTGTGGTGTCAGTATTTATTAATTGAAGTATGTGTTTGTTGTTGAGCAGAGTTGTGGTGCACCATACTTTTCCAACAACTGCTGCCTTTCCATTGTGTGTGTGATTTTTAAGATGTGCAGGCCTAATGAGGGACAAAATGACATTGTTGGAGGTTTCATGCT
>JAUKPP010205473.1:0-14038 GCA_032273245.1 Phyllaplysia taylori
TAATAATTAATTGAAAACATTTCATAAATAATTAATAAAATATGATTGTTATGATTCTTGAGGTTTCAGAGGAGCATAGGTTGTAGGGTTTGAAGTGGGTTAGAGACGTGGTCGCTCGTTACGGAAGTCCTTCCGGTTTAACTTTGCCTCCATCCTCTTTTCCAATGGCCAGTATGGGTTTATCTTTGCCTCCATCCTCTTTTGAAATGTCTAGTTATCTATTAAAGGAGTGAAATGTGCTTCAATTTGAGTATGCCGGTATGGGGTGCATGAACTCAACAGGTGCCGGTATGGGGTGCATCAATGACATGCCGTTAAGTCTCGGTTAGTGGTCTGCTACAACACTATCTGGCTTTAAAAACTTCATCCCATACCGGCAGGAAAGGCTGATCTTTCAACGAAATGAAACTTTGGGTCGATGTTTTTGAAAGAGCAGAAGTTATGATGAAACAAAGTTTTACTTCCGGAAAAAGTCCTTAATAAGGTGACGGTAAGCCCTGCACAGGGACTCTAGACTAGATCTAAATAAAATAGTTGGGGTGGGAACTACCGAAAAAAAGCGCCGGGCATTGCCCCCTTCCCCTCCCTCGCTCTCTCACCAACCCTAACTCAATCGACTTAGACTAAATCAATCAAACTTATAATTTTAAGTTAAATTATGTCCACTTGCCCCAACCAACAAGTCCAAGTCCAAGTCTTTTTGCCACTTACTTTCCAAAGACACGCCTCTCGGTCTTCCGATCGCCAACGAAAATGGCACTAGACACGTGCCGATTATGAAGGCATTTAGAAAACATATAAATCTATTAGACCCCATCTTCACAATAGATCTAGATCTAACAGTAAATATGTTCCTCTAAAAAGATGGGTGGTTGGTAGATACGTGTAATAATGTGGTCTTCTTTTCATCGATATTAGACTCTAGCCGCACTATTGACTAAACTAGCCGAACTAATGCAGCTGATGACTACTTCCGGTTTCATGCCTGTTATTTGGCTGTCGCGGAGTAATGGTAACAGTGGCTAGTCTAAATTATACAATGATTTGATGACAAGATTAATGCAATAAAGCACCTCTAATTTTTCAGAACATCAAGTTAATGAAAAATTGGAATTTCTCTTTTGACTCTGAAACTACCGGTACTGGACATTCTCATGCTGTTGTTGTCTATGTCTGCGGTCCTGATTATAAACAGTAATGGCGGACGAAGGTAAGAACACAGGGAAAACATTCAAATATTTTGTCAAATATCTTTCTTTAGAGTCACGCTGTATTATCAGAATGACTGTCATTCATTTAGTAGTCTCAATGAGTGACTATTTTTTGGTTGTAGTAATATTGGCCTTCATAATTTGGGACTGGAAAGAATTGTTTTTATTGCATATAACAAGTCTGAACTCATCCTCATCGACATCATGATCATCACTCACCATTTATCAATAATTGTCATCATGTGTCATGTGTCATTCAAGTATCAACCTAATACAATACTCATCATTGAATTGTTACTAGGCTCTAGGTTGCACCAGTGTTTTGCCCATTAAGAACACGTAGGAATGCACAGTATAAGACTAGGGTAAACCAAGCAGATCGGGTCAGTGACAATGAGAAAGAAGGAAATGGACAAGTGTTAGTGTTAGAATTAGAGTTAGGGTGTCAATCTAACCCTAAATCCTAAGCTTGCTAACCCTCTCTCTAGTCCCAACCCTGACTTAAATCCTAACCTTATCCGTTAGTTGTAACAAGACTTCTGGTCCCATTATTGACCAGATCTGCTTGGATCTGGCCTAAGACTAGATTTCCATTCAGCGGTAAAAAATGGGCCCAAGGCGAAGGCGAAAATTGAAGCACGGATAAGTCAGATTACATAGTACATAGCCTCGCTAAGCCTAGATCCACTTGTCTCTTGTACTTGAGATGTTCAAATCAAATACTTGTTTTTCAAGAATTTGGGATTGAAGAACAATTGCTCTCCCCACACACTTTGCTAGACTGCACTACGGATGCCCATGGGTAAGATTTTATCATGCTGATGCAGGTTCAGGCAGCAAATATTGCTTGGTGATAACCTGTGGACCACTCCCAAAATGTTGAGAGTCACCACTCCAATCATTTATGCTCCCAACACCATGATAATGCATTCTTAATGCCTTTAACTTAAACTTAAAGTATTTGTTTCTTCAGAATTCGGTAGAAATGAATTAGTTTTGCTTCTTACTTCATTTGAATAGTCATGTTATGATAGATGGAGGGTTGCTGGGTGCATGTGAGCAGGCTCTTCATTTTTTGCTATAAAACCATTAATTTCTGCTTTCTTTGCCTGCAGTTGCTGAAAATCCAAGGCCTCGTAAAAAGAGGGCAAAGGCAAAAACAGTCAATGAGGATGACTCTCTTCTTGGTAGGTAGATCATATTGACAAAGTGTGAAAGGGTGTATTTTTCTGTATGTGTTTATTCTATTTGGAAACTTAAAACTTGAAGTACTTCCATGCTCTATTGTCTTGTTATTTGTTTGTGTTTAAAAAAAATAAAAATTAAAGCAAGTAAATGAATATTTGCAGAGTGTGCCATCTCTGCTCATCATGATTCAGTATGTAACTAATATTCATTATAGACTTTTTCTAGTTAGTTTTGTCCTCATTTTATTGCTGGCAGTATAAAGAGTGAATGGGAAAATTATTTTAAAGTCTTCTTTGGTAGTGTTCTTGTAAAGTAAACATACTTTTAGCATTGAAATTGTTTGGTTGTTTTGTGTTCATTACAACATATAATGATGAATTATGTTAACACTGAACTATTTCAAACTACTCATTTTTCAGCACATGCACCATCAACAAACTCTCAGTTACGAGTGGACCAGATACTACAACAAGTTGTTGCGCAATCAACAAAGTGGGTATTATGATACAGTGATGCAATCTGCTACACTTCTCTATGGCTCATCTGTGCTTGTCTTGTGTCTTTTGCATAAATGGCCATTGCCTTTTATTTGTGTTTGGTTTAATTTGCTTACCAGTTTTACATCCCTTACAACGCTATAAGGTAATTTAAGAGACAGGCTACTTTGACCCTGCCTGTCCGGGTCAACCCGGGCTGAGGGGGATGAATCCCACCAGAAAAACGCAGATGCCTGTTCACAGATGGGATCAAACTTGGGTCTTCCGCATGAAAGGCGAAAAGCCTAACCATTACACGACAGACACCTTTCATTAATATTAAGTGTCTGTTTCAGTTTCCTTGTTTGTCAAGGAAATTATTTTATATAGAATGGCAAATACGAGAGAATTGCATTTAATCAAATCTTGCTCTGCTATTATTTTAATTCTGATTGTACTTTTCCTGTACTCTCTCAATATTGGCTATAATATAGGAGATAGAGACAGATTGTGGGAAAGAGAGAGAGAAAAAGTAACACCTATAGCGTTTATTCTTAATCTTATTCATGATCCCCACCCCAGGCACTGATTATTGAAGGGCCTAATTATATCTTACATGTTGCCCTCTCCTTTCAGAGATGCTGTTGATGTGAAGAAAAAGAAGAAGAAAAAGCCAAAGAACCAAGAAGAGGATAATGTGGTAAAGTTCAATTGATGTAAACATCTAGTCATCAGTCTTGTTTTCTACCTTTTTCATTTCTTTGAAGTAATGTAAGTTTTGCTGTTAAAGGGAAATGTCAATTAGAAAATGAATTGTACAAGCAATAGTTTCAAATGCTGTATACATTGATGGGATCTTTCAACTTTGATGGGATAATACAAATATTATTTTCTTTTCTCTTTTTTCTTTCTTTTCCTTTTTTTTTAGATACAATTATATTTATAAAAGTGCTTTTTTATCCTCCTCGCAGTTGGAGTCATTGCGAAAAGGTGAAGGTATCGATGGTCTACACAAAGAGGAAGACAGTGCCATCCTTGCAAACACGTATGATCCAGATGACTACAGTAAGAGTGAGAAAAGTAACAAACAGAGACAGAGACGGAAGGATAAAAGTAAGCATCTGTGTGTTTGAAATATTCACAGAAACAGTAATGTTGGATTACCTGAGGGCTTCTAAATTCTTAAAGAGTTCTGTTTGTCAGACTTTCTTTTTTGGTTTCACTGAATCATTAATGATAGATAAAATGCATAGGCAACAAGCAATAGATCAGATAAGTGGGCATAACATTGCTCACAAAAATACTGACTCCTCTATGTGGAATATTCTTAAACTTTTTAAGAAAACGTTTCTCTTGTCAAGTTCTAGCATGTGGTGCATGAGATTGTCAACATCACATGCACCACATGCTACAACTTGACAAGAGAAACGTTTTCTTAAAAAGTTTAAGAATGTTTAATAGGATTCGGTGAGTTACAAAAAGCAGTACACTGCAGGTATCCAAAAGCTTCACCCTAGTTTATAAACCCAGATGTATTAAATTTTTTTTTATGATGAATGGAAATATTTATGAGAAGTATCAATGTGCAGAGCAATGTTTCCCTTATCGAAAGTTCTTCAGCGTCCTTAGATGTAGGTGTTGTACGACTGGCCCTGTGGTGTAATGGTTAGGCTCTTCGCCTGTCATGCAGAGGACCCGAGTTCGATACCTAGCGCGGACGATTTGTTTTTTTTTCTGCTGGGGCGTTTTCCCTCTCAGTCCGGTTTGGCCCTGACAGGCAGGGTCGAAGTAGCCTGTCTCTTAAATGACCTTACGGTGTTGCAGGGGATGTAAAACTGGTAACCAAACCAAACTAGGTGTTGTGCTGTATTAGCTGTTTGTATCTGATGGTCCTTTCTATACTTTTCCATTTTTTATGTGATTTTACAGACAAGAACAAAGTCAATGAGGATGACAAACAGAATGTTGACGAAAATACCGCTGAACAATCGACAGAGAAAAAGAAGAAGAAAACTAAAAAGAAGGAAGAGTTCATTGAAGATGAAATAGAGAAAGAATTGTAAGTACAATGTCACCTTATTCCTAATTCTCTTTCTTTTTTTCTTCATGTCGCACTCCCAGGATGTTAAATTTTGCTTACTTCAAGATATATTTTAAATTGATACTTGGTTCTTGTCTTTCTTTAACTAATGCAAAATGGCCTTAATCAGCAGATACATTTGCTCTGTTAATTACTATACATATGTCTGTTCATAGATTTATACCTTTTACCGGTGAAGAGTAGTTTGGTTTGTTTTCTGTTATACAAGTCCAAGGATAGCAATGAATTAGACCAAGGGTTTCCATATCACTTTACAGTACTTCCTTTCCATTGCCTCTAAAGCATACTATGAAGGAAAATAAAAATAAAGACATAACTTCTTTTTTTTTTTTTAGAATGATATGAATGTAAATACTGTCCCTAAAATACTATTGAGATATCTTTGAAATGATTTTGTAATTTCATAGATGTAAATAACTTGTTTTCATGTTATGACATTTGCTTATTAGTTTTGGATGTGTTTCAGAGAACTGATTGGTCAGGGCACAGAGAAGACAAAGAAAGAACCTACAGCTGCACCAAGGAGGAAGAAGGTACTCATGTGGATATAGGATATAATGGAAAGGCTTTGCTCGATGTAGTTTTAAAGTACATAAAGAGTACTTAAGAAAAATAAGATTTTTTAATTTTTTGCTGGAGGGATAAAAATAATGGTAAAATCTTTGTGTTATTAGCAACAGTCCCGGATTGATCACACAATCAACAGTGGGAAATATTCAACCCGTGGTAAACTTAAATGTGAGGTTTTTGTTTCTACTCACTTTGCAAGAGAATGAGAATCCTTGTTTGTTGATATAATGTAGAATATTCTAAAATACTGACAGATCTTGATACTATTACTGTGAGATTGCACACCTGAAGTAACCTCATGATTACACTGGAAACTTTCTTTGGTGGTTGATCGGAGCTTAGGTGTGGTCCGCTCCTTCCCTTTGTTCTGAAGCTGTGATATCATCCAAACCTCGTCTCTTTAAATTAACACTGACATGACAACATTTAAAGTGGCAAACAGACTTGTAAGCACTCAAATTTAAAAGAGGCTTTTAACTGATGCATATCTCAGCTTTGAGTTACTTAACTAAACTTATGGATGGACAAGCCCATGATTTTTCCTGACTGGATGTTGTAGTACAGTAAAACCTGCCACAGCAACCACCTGCTCAAACAACCATTTCCCATTTCTCCTTTGTGTCTTTTTTTTCTATGTATTGACGCTGTCGAAGATGACCTCCTGTCTAAGACGACCAGTTTTCTTCTCGACAATGAGTGAATTCAGGTTGGATTGTATTTTTCCTTTTAGCAACTGAAGATTTTGGCCCAAATGTTGAAATAACAGATTACCATCTACGGCTTGCTTTGCCTGTCCCTGATGCAATGCTTATTTAGGTATTGTTTAATTTATTTTCTTCTCTTTTCGCTAGGTGAAATCTCCAGCCCCTGAGGAAGACGTTGAGGCAGCTGACCATACAGCAGGGGTGGGTGATGATGATAGTCCGGTCAGTCCAGGCAAGGCAAAGGTGAAAAAGAAAAAGAAACCAAAGACAGAACCACCCGATGAACAGAGTGTTGAAGAAAAGGAGGAAAAAGAGGAAGTGCCTGCTGAGCCTAAGGCTAAGCCTAGAAAAAAGAAAGGAAAGAAGAAGGAGGAAGAGGAGGATGAAACTTTGGTAAAGAGTGAGGAACCAGCTGCAGAGGAAGATGTCCAGGTATGGGTACTGTGCTAGAAGCTCCTACCTCTTATGCATCTGATTGCTTGCAAACCTCATATTTTACCCAGCTTTAATTTTTTTTGTATTGAAGTAAAAATTTATTTGTCAAGGGCTACGGTGTTTATATTGATGGATTGCATGGCTGCGAGCAGTTATAAATGTTGGTGGTTTTTTTTTCATTATGTGACATAAAATTGGTTGCAACATCTATGTGTCATTGCTGAAATAGTCTTTGTAGCTTTGTAAAGAAACTTCAATATCTTTTGATTCGGTAGAATCAGTACCAAAGTAATCACACCTGTTGTGTCAAAATATGGGTTCGCCCTGAATGATAGAACTGAAGTTTCAACAAAAATATAAAGAGGAAAGTTTTTTGGCTCTCCTGTAAAATCATAAAATAACGCTTTTCTGAGTGTTTCCCCCAGTCGCCAAAATGAAGTTATACAATATTATTATCATTATAACACTTGAATGCATGAGACATGCAAAAGGATTCTTTTGAGCAGGCCAGTTAGTGATTAATGTTTTCTAGTATATATGTGACTTCTGTAGGTCAGTTGATCTGCCCACATTATATTAATTTCAAAACAAATCGTGAGATAGAACTTTGATATTCTATTTGTTTCCCTTAATTTCAGGAGCCAGAGACAAAAGAGGAGGACGAGGAGGAAAAAGCTGGGAAAAAGAAGAAGAAGAAAAAGAAACTCAAGGATGCAGGTGGGTCTTGTTTCATTCCTTCACAAGTTGACGTACATTCATTTTATCGTCACACTGTCTGTCTTCCCTAAACACTCGTATGGTACCTTTGTTAATTCAATGTAGCAGGCTCTTATCATTGATATGGGTTGGCATCAAACTAGCAACATAACAATACTATCATATTTAACAGATAGATTATTCTGACTTTTTAGACAGATTTAGAGGAAGCAATGTTATTCAGTTGTAGTAAAGAATGTTCGATGAAGTTGTAAGAGTTGTTCATTAAAACGAGGACGAGATAATGATCAAGCTCTAATTTATTTTTACATGATTTGCTGCTTGTTTTGGTCAGTGGTTTTTATTCACACATTAGTGATATTATTTCAGTGGCAGATTTCTTGCAGTCCTTTAAGAGAAATTCCAACGGTAATATACAAAAATACAAAAAACTGGTGATGCTTTCAGTTTCTGTTGGGCTGTTTTCCTTTTTGACAGACGCATGATCTTTATCATTTAATGCCAGACACATCTTTATATAACAACAAGACTGGAGCAAATTAATGGATTCTTTCCCCCATAAGTAGAAAGAAGTCAATCTGCAAAGTGATTGAAGTTGATGGTCACATGAGGAATTTATAGTTTCAATATATTTTTAATAAGAAGTAAGTGAGCATCACCTCTTTAATTGACAATTGTGTATTACAAGATCGTGTCTGGTATTGACTTGATTGCAGTTTATGTGCATGTTCTTTGTAATGGTACTTTAATGGAAAAAGCTTTGTCCAGTTTGTATTGATTGTGCATTTTGCAAGGGTGATACAATATATGGTTTACCCCAGAAGATGCCTTGACCTTGCATCTGGCTTTGATGGTTTCGTTCATTACACCATTTAATGAGAAGCAATGCGCAAGTAGATAATGTAAAAAATTGTTGCATGTTTGGTCAGATTTGGGTGCATGAAATGTTTAAAAGTTAATACTGTTGATAGTGCTGTCAGATTGTAAACTCCTTGTGTATGAAGATGCAAAGTTGACAATTCATATTCAGGATTATGGTTCAGTCCCTTTCAACGACATAACTTCTAATAAGGCAAAAGTCATGTCATATGTTCTTGTAATTGAGCATTGAAGATATTGGTGCATTTCACAAACACTAACACTGATATACATTTATATTATATCTTATTTTTGGTACAAAGATATGGCCAGGTTATAAGAAGAGAAAGTTGTCTGTTTGAGTGACTACGACAAGTTTATTTCAATCTAGACAGAATCGAGATATTTTCATGAGTACCAAGAATCATTTATTATTGCAGAACCTTTAATGAAAGTTGCAGTTTGTTCAAGCTTTGCTCTCTTTGCTCTCTCAAAATTTTGAAAACTTTGCTGCTGTTTTTATTTGCTTGTTTATTTTATGTTATATCGGAAGTGAAATGTTTATAGGGATAAGTTGTTCTTTACTTTTTGCATGGGGAAATTGTGTTGGGTAGAATTATGTAACTAATTGTTCAATCTGCTAATTGCTTTGTTGGTCAAAGAAAAAAAAGACAGAGTCAGTGTACTAACTTGTTAGAAACTTTGCATGCAGTGCTTTGTGGGCATGTGTTGTAGTTTGCTTTGATTACCAGTTTTGCATCACCTGCAACACTGTAAGGTCATTTAAGAG
Source organism: Phyllaplysia taylori (assembly GCA_032273245.1). Taxonomy (NCBI): domain Eukaryota; kingdom Metazoa; phylum Mollusca; class Gastropoda; order Aplysiida; family Aplysiidae; genus Phyllaplysia; species Phyllaplysia taylori. The sequence continues at coordinate 9,051 of JAUKPP010205473.1, forward strand.
ACAGGCTACTTCGACCCTGCCAGTCAGGACCAACCCGGGCTGAGAGTGAAAAAATCCCAGCAGAATCCCCCCCCCCACCCACCCACCCACCCACACACACACACACACACAGACGTCAGTGCTCGGGATCGAACCATGGTCTTTTGCATGACAGGCGAAGCGCCTAACCATTACACCACAGCGCTGGTAGCTGATCTGCTTGCAGGTTGTAGGAGAACTAGACTTTAACATGTGCATAGAAATATTGAATAATAGGACATAATAAAATATATAACCAGGTAAAACTTCTTTTATGTTATGCTGGAAAGATTTCAGAGGCTGAATGAATGAATTATTTTTATTCAGTATTCATAGGCCATCTGGCCCATAATGCAAATGCATAGAGTTAAATACATTCACACTTCAGGCTTCCTTCGTATAGACGTACACTACTAATAATTATAGAGAAAGATAAACACATTAATTGGTATACATGTATTAACATTATACGTGACACAGTAAAAAATACAGAGGCTGAAGTAAGATTACAAGTACGCTGTCTACTTTGAAGTGTGGGGGAAAAAATCTAATCTTGTCCAATTATTAAGACATCCGTGTAGTGTTTTCTAATACTGAGCTCAAAGAATTAGATATATTAAGATTTCTTATGTTCAAAATCTGATTTGCCATTTGTCATGCTTGCAGGAGAACTGCATGCTACCTAGTTTTGAGTGTTAGCTTTGTATATTTGTGACTTTAGTGTCTTGGGTATACCAGGGCAAGGAAACAATGAATTTATTCCTTTTTATGAACATTTTATTTTAATTTTTTGCATTCTCGAGCAGACAAAGCAGCGGAGGAAGCAAGTGCGGCTGTAGAGGATGATGGGAGAGAAGCAGAGGATCAAGGGGAGGTAATGGCCCTGATGGTACATCGAACAGACAAATTGAAGAACGACTTCCGCGTCCTGCATCCCGTGGTGCGCGTTCATGTTGTGAATGAAGAGACGGGCGATTATCTGGCCAAACAACATCAGTGAGTTTTGCAAATCTTTTTAGTTTGATTATGGAGTTCACACCCTTTGTGAGAGTGGTAGGGGGGTGCTCTGTTGTGGTCTCCACCTGGTACTTTTTTAAAGTTTTTATTTTGTTCTTATCAACTTCCTAGTTCTGAATGACCTTAAAGTATTGATAGTACCGTCTGAATGACCTTACAAAGTCGAAAGTGGCGTAAAACCAAAACAACCCTACAAAGACCAATGTAATGGGATCCAAAAGGCTGGCGTCTTTGACCCGGCTCATCAAGACCAACTCACACTGGCCAGGGTCCAGCATTGTAACAGGCAGGTAGAAATAGTCAGTCATAAAGTCTCTCCCTCGCAGGCCTTGAACACTTTGTCTTTTGCGCGTTCAGTGGAGAGCTGGATTAGTGTGCCATAGACAGACCTCTTATATTCCAAATTCATTGGTGAATATGTGTAGGCCTTGTCTCATATCTTTGAAATGGAAAATAGTTGCGTGTAGTGTAATAATACTCTTGAGAAACAAAAAACAATGTACACGTTATGTAAAGATGCATTGTTTTTTCTGCCAACAGAGATCGTGCAGTGACCTCTTTCTTTGAGACGTCGAATGAAGCTGTGAAATCGATTCTACCTATGATGACGCAGCCATTTGATTTCAAAGAAAGAAAGTAAGTTTCATCACGAGGAACTAATGTTATATCAGTGTATTTGATCACTTGATTTGAGGTATTGACAAGAAAAGAAACATGTGGTGCCTTCATCTGATCCATGCATGCACATTCACTGCTCAACTTCTCAATGTAAAAGGGGGGCTCTCATGGTCAAGATGTAGTGGCCTTTCATGCCAGTGGTTGTGGTTTCAAACCAGGGCAGTGCAGGCATGTTATCCCCAATAAATTTCTTCTTCTTCTTCTTCTTTTTCTCTCTCTATGCCTTGTCTACTCTTTCAACTACTTTTCTGACTATTCCTCTCACTCTCCCCCTTGTCTCCTACTCCCTGCTACTCTTGTCGCCTGCCCCAAAAATACTTTGGAATGGTTCTGGGCGCTGAGATTATCTTACAGAGTCAGTGGAACCCTAAAACCCTAACCAAACCTAAACCAAACAATGTAACGTTTCTCTTATATACCTTTAAAATAAATGTCAAGAAAAAAACACCTGCCTGTCACACACTCTGACTGCATATGAAGCTATTTTGTTAACACAGTTTTTGGTGGGTGCCCTATTTGCAAATTTGGTACTTCTTCATAATGGAAAGAGCTCTATGGTTATGATAGGTTGTGTTCAGCAATTTTACTTTTGTTCTATGATACAGTAGCTGTAAAGTAAAGAATTTGAATGGTGTTGAGCAATGTCTGCTGGCAGACGTCTTACTTCCATTTGTACTGGTGAACACATTATATGAGCAGCATTTTGTCATGGTGCTTCCAATATGACCCAACTCATTTTCTGCACTTCAGAGATAACTAAAGAAAACTGACTTGGCCCGACTCTATATTACCAATAAAGCCTTGATGGAAATATTAAATGTTCGCAAAATGATTCGCCACTTTTAAACAAATGTAATATCAAAAGATGCACTATGATGTGAGGAATTACATAATGTGTTTATGTAATACTTAGGCCATTTTAGAAGCACCCTGACGATTTATAGTTTTGGCAGGTGGTAAGGAATGTGATTATTTAGGCTAAAACAGCTGAGGCTGGCGCCTCTATAAATAACCCACTCCTTACTACTAGGAATGTGATTATTGTGAGATTTCCCTCCCATGTTTCAGATCCACCATCCCGGTATGGGAGGACCTACTTGTGTTTAACGAGAACTTCAACTACTTTGTCCAGGCACGGCCAAAAGCTCTGCTGCTTTTTGAGGTTAGTGCTGATGTTTGGCTCATGAGAAAGCTTTTTTTTTTTTTTTTACATAGTATGAGTGAGTGCTCATGAATGTACATTGTATTAACATTTTCTACCATGTATCGACCAAAACAAATTTCTTCCTGGGAGACGAATAAATATTGTCATTGTCATTGTTTACATAGGGAGAGAGATCCAAGGTGATGAAATGGTAGAGATCATCAATAGTCTTGATGCAAACGTGTATTTTTTTTTTCCAGGAACATTTCGTCTTAACAAATAATTATCCTGAAATAAAGTTGTTTTTTTCAAAGAACAAATGTTTTTGTCATATGTTTGAAAACAGTGCGACTACCAAGGAATAAACGAGGATACGAGGATGAAAGAGGCTCTCCAACAGAGATATTACCAAGGAATACATATACAAGGTCTTTTGTCTTTAGGACTTGAATTTATGCAGTAAATCTCCTTCCAGATGATGCCATTCAATCACATATTTTTGTGTTTCCCTCACCAGCTCATTGACTTTGTGAGCATGAACACGGCCAGTCGACAGTTCGATTCACAAAAAGAGGAGGGTGGTTGGCACAAGATTGCTTGGGCGTTCCTGAAGGTAGGGTCTTGCAGGATGTTATATATCCCCTTTGAGTAACAATTGCATTCACATATATTGAAAACAAATTTGACTTTATTTTAGATAGATAACAGGGACAGTTCCCTTGGATTTCTACCTTCAATTAGAAAAAATCTAGGCTGCAATTTGATATATTTCCAATGCGTTCATCCACAGGTTGTAGGCAAGAACAACAAAGTGAATGTTGGCAACAAACTGCGTCTCCAGCTGTTCACACCACCCAACCGGTGCACCAGAGTACCCGGGCAGACTGAGGTTTGTCCTGTACTGACTTTCATAGCTAGGGCTTTATCAGCATCTCCTTTTTTATTGATTGTTTTCAGCTACAGCGTCAAATTTTCCAATTTTAAATGTTTATTTTAAAAAGTTATTGTGGTTGATACAGTACCATTTAGTGTTTTAGAAATCTGAAAAGCGTGTTCATAATTGAATATTGTGGCTTTATGATCTATTATAATTAAGTAAACTTCTTTTCAGTTTTAGGCTGGAGGCTTCCCATGCAGAGTCGTGAAATAATTATAATGCTGTAGGTTTTGTTTTTTTAGAGCCCTTGATGTCATTTTAACACGATAATGCCAAATATCTCATCAGAGATCAATCAATATTCTGATCTTGCTTATTGTCTGAATGCCTGGTGGATTCAAAGTGTATCTGCAGGTGCTAAGTGGGCGCTCTGGTGTTGTTTGCTTCATCTACTTTTTCTTAATATGTCACTTTTGTCCTAATCTACTTCCTTGCGCTGAAATGACCTTACAGAGCTGATAGTGTCATTAAAACCTTTATCAAACAAACAAAACAAAGGATGTGAATAATGACATGTATAGAATTCAGAGAGTTTTAAATTCTTTTATGAATTTATAAGAATATTTTAATGAATTTACAAAAATTCTTTTATGAATTTATGAGAATTTATGATAGCTATTGAGACATGATTCACCTGTGTACCTCACTAACGCTTCCATCAGGTCTACCAATGGTGGCAATCAACGACAAGAACCCCGTACCCATCCACACTGTACGTCACATTGAAAAGCATTGAACCTCCAGAGGAAGTCAGCGGTGCCATGCGCTCCATGTTTGCTACTCAGAAGGTAAGAAAACAAGCAGGAAAGGTCATCCTCAGAGGTTATCCTGAATTCAGGATTTGTTACAGACTCTCTTTGATGAAAATCCCGAGACTTTGCTGTAAAGTGAGTTACGCTGCAGTTTTGTGTGTGCAGATTTCTCATCTTGGTGGTGTGATCAAAGACCATGAAGTATTGAGGATATAGTATATTTTATTATTGTAGATAAGAAACAGAAAAACTTCGATTAAATTGCAAGCCAATTTAAAAAAAAGAGAAGAAAAGAATCAATATATTATGTGGTAGTAGTCATTACAGGACTTTTGTAAATTTCAATCCTGTATTAACTCATAGTGCAAATCGCTGGCTTGGGACAACACTGCGACAAGCGCCAAATTGCAATTTTACAGGAGAGACAAAAACCTGCCTCAGT
>JAUKPP010205584.1:0-14036 GCA_032273245.1 Phyllaplysia taylori
TAAAGTAAACACACTATGCACAGTACGGTAGGCCTACTCGTGCGGCGGTGATGCTCTCGGTCCGGCCACCGACACGTTTGCGCTCTTACGTCGCTATCTTCTCCTTCGTAATCTTGACGCTTGTAAAATGTTATGATCCGCGTCACTTGGGGAGTTGTTTCAACAGAATTTGAAGACCGAACCGTCGAAATTCTTTCGGATTAGAAGCAGAAGCCTTTCAGTTAAACGTGAGTTTAATTACAAAGACAAAGAAGGAAAAAATTCTGGGATTTCGTTTTCTTTCGGATTACCGCAATTTTCGGATTAGACACTTTCGGTTTAAGCAGCATCCACTGTAGTAACAACAGTGAGATTTCCCGGGTAGGAGGGGGCACATTTGCACCAAAATGCATCGCAATAAAAATAACCCTGGGTTTTTCTAACATAGAACCAAGTAAGGGATTGAACTGTTGAAAACCCATAATAAAATCAACAGAGGTCAGAGCTATAGATATTTGGAAAAAATAATTTGAAGTCACAAATGAGATTGAAAATGGGAACACCAGTTGGGATTTAAACCTCCAACCTCATGACTCCAAGTCTGGCAGCTGTACCATTAAAATACTGATGCTACATGAATGTGCATAACATACTCTTTCAACTATTTCCTTTTTCGTCTCAGCCACCCAGCCTTACTTTTATATCATACATAGATCCTTTGAGCTGCTCTGGTGAAGCATAGGCAGAGGTCCCCACTCCCGTTGTATGGTTGTCCACAAAAACTACAGGAACTGAGGAAAAGAAAGAACAACAATATTGATTAATGATGAATGTTACAGGTTTATGGTTTTAGTCCTCTCGTAACTCTGTTTTACAAACAAATTTGCCTTACGTGGCTTTTCGTGACACAAGCAAAGAGAGAATAAATCCTAGCAGAAAAACACCCAGATTGTCCGTGCTCCAGATTGAATTCAGGTCCTCTGCATGACAGAAGAGCCTAACCAAATACACCACAGCGCCGGTCATGATAGGGTTATAAATTATCAACAACCAAGGAACAACCTGTACGGAACCGCCAAACAAATACAACTAAAGCTCATCTGCAACTAGACCGGCGCTGTGGTGTAATGGTTAGGCTCTTCGCCTTACATGCGGGAAGACCCTGGATCAATCCCCGATCACAGACGATCTGGGGTTTTTCCCTCTCAGTCCGGGTTGGCCCTGACCGGCAGGGTCGAAGTAGTCCGTCTCTTAAATGACCTTGCAGTGTTGCAGGGGGCGTAAATTGGTAACCAAACCAAATCATCTGCAACTTTTTCAACATGGCATCAGGCAGAAGGCCAACAGCTGCTGGAACAATAACGACAACAACAAAAAATCAAGGAAGGCCACAAGGTATTGGAGTATTATTTGTCAGGATCAGATTCCTCTTGGCTGCACTCACAATTTTTTAGATTATCCCCCCTGTCCACACCTACCAGACCGGCGCTGTGGTGTAATGCTTAGGCTCTTCGCCTTGCATACGGGAAGACCCTGGATCGATCCCCGATCGCGGACAATCTGGGTTTTTTTCTGCTGGGATTTTTTCCCTCTCAGTTCGGGTTGGCCCTGACAGGCAGGGTCGAAGTAGCCCATCCCTTACATGACCTTATAGTGTTGCAGGGGACGTAAAACTGGTAACCAAACCAAACCAAACCACCTACCATTCTCTGTAGGAGATGGCGTGAACACAATGTCTCCCTGTCCATGTCTCAGCACATCCTCTTTAGCAAGTCCGAAGTCACCAATCTTCACGTGAAGCTCACTTCCCGAGAGGAAAATGTTGCGAGGCTGCAAAAGATTAAAAGCTCCAAGGGGTAACAGGAAAGAATTTGCTATATCAAATAATTTCTTCAGCCTTTCACATATTCTGTCATCTTCAAATTGCAAGTTCCTTTTTTAAGATCTATTGAAAATTCAGTCATGCATATGAAATGTATTTAAATTACATTGCGCCTCTGAAACATTTTTTTTCTGCACAAGTCATTGCGCCATGCTATGGTGGAGTCTTCAAGAAACAAAGAGGCATGGGTAGCCCAAGGGAAATATTGAAATGCTGCATTGAGAAAAGTCCTGCCAAGAATAAAGTGCAATGATGAGGATGATGATGATAATGATATTACACCAGAATATCATAGGAATGATATGGTATACATGTGGGCCGATCTTTGAGTCAATGGTTTCAACCATAAATTGTCAAAATGCTGTATAAATCAGTGATGATTATGAGAAATTATGAAAAAGGAGGAAAGTTTTTGTGGTCGTTAGACATGTTGACTGAAGCGGCATCCCCACCTCCTTTTTAAAAAACAACCATTAACACATATTAATAACAATTGAATTAAAGAAAAGGTGACTTTCTAGGAGCAAATGTGAAGGCAATGAGTCATTTGTCTTTAATCCTACCACATATTTTGTTTTTTACATGAATAGATTACAATACTCCTGATCTAAATGTAAATGGAATTATACAAGCTGCATCCAAAAATCTAATTAATAAGTATAAAGCGAACAGAATGTGACATACTCTGGGTCGAGAATTTAATATCCCTGAATCACGACAAAGTGCACGTTTGCAACCGCCTTTCATGAGAACCGCAAAATTCTCACCGGATAATTAAATAAAATCGCTCCCGATATCTGCGCTTTAGTCACAGTTTTAGAGTACCCCTAAATTGACCTCACTCGCGTGGGTAATAAATCAGATCCCCTTGGGATTAGCCGCGACCAACAACTGTATACATGGGTAGGGATGCCCACCTCCACGTCTCTGTAACTTTGATTCTAGTCTTTCCATATTTCTGTTAAAAACACTGACGCATGGAAAGCCTCGCGTTTTGATTCTCATCATGTTATCAACTAAAGGGGCCTCACGCAGTGCATTTGCTTTGAACACGCGCACGACTCAGCAGGGGGTGATGAGAGGTCAGCGAGAGGGAAACAAGACGAAGACAGAACAGATGCAACAGTTAATAATTAGATTCATCCATGCCACTGCACGGATTTCTCAGTCTTTCTTATGGTGGTTTGTAATATAAAAATATCTTTAAAATAGATATCAGTACGCGAGTGAATCTCTCCGTATTTCCAAGTTATCTGAAAGAATGGTGTTTCTGTAAGAACAGTTTAAATAAATAACATTTAGACCGTAATATAGTAGAAACCTGACGAGAGCTTCAATCCATCTTGCGCATGGGTAACTTGACCCTGGCGACCTCTGACCGCTGACACAGGTCCGTGCCGAAAAAGTTTGCGCATTCAAAGACAGAGAGAGAGAGAGAGAGAGAGAGAGAGAGAGAGAAAGATCTTCCAGAATTCCGGCCTATTCGTTAATCGACAGGTTTGCGGAGAAAAAAAATTAAATTCTCGGACTTTCCACGGATCGCTGGTCGGCCGGCCGATTGAGGGAGGAAAAGCATAGGAAACCAAGGAATTTTTCATCTGAGAGTGAAACAGAGGATTTTCGCGGATCCGCGGAAGATAATCATCACTGATCAATACTATCAAGTTTGGCTTGGTTACCAGTTTTACATCCCCTGCAACACTGTAAGGTCATTTAAGAGACGGGCTACTTCGACCATGCCTGTCAGGGCCAACCCGGGCTGAGAGGGAAAAAATTCCAGCAGAAAAAAACCCAGATCGTCTGCGACCGGGGATCGATCTAGGGTCTTCCCGCATGCAAGGCGAAGAGCCTAACCATTACACCACAGCGCCGGTAAATATACTATCAGTTAATTACTCAATGACTGCATTGTTATTGGCTGTCATAATGCCATTTCAATTATCTTTTTGGCAGACACAATTGTCTGTAACATAAAACAACAACAACAATCCAGTATCATTCTTTAACATTCCTCTACCTTCAAATCTCTGTGGATGAGGCCGTGTGAATGGATGAAGTCTACACCTTGCAACACTTGATGGAAAATTCTCATGTTGTCCGAGCACATGATGGTTTCATCTAATAAAAAAACAAGAGGAAAGAAAAAATTATCACAAATGTGATATTTATTAATGCCTCATTTCATTTTGAAGAAAACTCTGCATCTATTACTGAGCATTTTAACTTTTTCCATGAAGTGGTTTAAGTATTGGTTTATCAATACCATGAATGGTTGAAAGGAAACTTGACAGGTGGAACCTCCAATTCTAACATTCCTTGCTGACAAGTCCAGGTGGGCACAATGAGAAATTTTGGGAAAAAATACCCAAAAGTTCTACTAGTCATACCAGGATTCGGTTCCAGTAAATGTGCGAAGAAAGTGCCACCTAGGTTTTTTAAGGACTTGAAAACTGGCATTTCCTCAATACTTCAATACGTTTTACATTTGAATGAGAGAAACAAAAAAAAGCCCTCTTAAAATAGGGTGTTGTAGATTTGATTGTTTACAATCGCCAGGTGCAAGATTAACTGTGAATGAAAGGTTTTCACACTGTGGTTTGGTTTGGTTTGGTTACCAGTTTTACGTCCCCTGCAACACTGTAAGGTCATTTAAGAGACGGGCTACTTTGACCCTGCCTGTCAGGGCCAACCCGGACTGAGAGGGAAAAGATCCCAGCAGAAAAAAACCCAGATCATCCTCGATCGGGGATCGAACCGGGGTCTTCCGCATGCAAGGCAAAGAGCCTAACCATTACACCACAGCGCCGGTTTTCACACTGTGAAAATCAACATAAGACACATTTGTATACATTGACATAAAAGCCCAGTCAGCAAACAGGCTACAATCAGAGGATTGATGTGGTAAAAATAATCCCAGCACTTTGAGAAGACAACACATTTTAGCTTACCACATCCTTTAAAACTGAATTCTGAGTTTCTGTCCACAAGCCACTCCTGGAGGGTTACAGAGCACAGCTCCATTTGAATGTACAACGTGATTGAGTTCTGCAACATGTGAGGGATATGATGTGGTGAAGAAATTAAAGGTTACATCAGCTCTGTTATTCACAACAACAACAAAAAAATCAAATTCAGAAGAGCACAGTATGGCATACCATAAAAATACAAGAAAAGTATAACATGATAGTAATATGTGGGCCAGCACAATAAAAAAAACATTTCTTGACATCTCTTCTAAAAAGTTTCACTTAAAAAACGAGGTTGAATCAGTAAGCTCTGAAGAAAATTTTGTGTAGGCCTTTAGTCCCCGCTATGTCTAGATACATTCACAACATCCGGGAATAGAATAGAAAGAATGGCAAATTAACATTTTAAGATGTTTCTTTCCATGAAAATAATAGAAATAACAGGAGAAAATGAGAACACTACATCCCGTCATATATACCTGAAAGTCGTAGTTGTGATTCCTGGCCTCCATGATTTCTTCCCCTCCATCGGCCGCACCCCAGCTGATGCTCCTCCGGAACGACGGATGCCGTTTCCTTGGGACAACTTCCCCGTTGTTGTTTGTGGCCGTCGTCACAGAAGCTGTGAACTCTGCCTGGAAGAAACTTCCACTGTCGCTGTCATCCAGAGCAGTGACTTTTGCCGACCTTGTATGTCCTGAATAGCTTGTCTGACGATACATATCTCCAAATCGAGACACTGGCATAGACGATGAAAGATGTGAGGGAAGCCCAGATGTTTCATCCAGGTCACATATACTATTTGATACATCAAAGTTTGATATATTACTTTGAGATTGTTCAGAACTTAGAATAGACGCAGATGAGACATCCTTTTTAGAACCGTTTGGAATATGTGAGGGAAGTGAGGGTTTGCATTTATTGGAATTGTCAAGGCACGCAACATGAGGAGGTTCTGATGGGGTTTCATCTTTTGAAAGATGTGAAGATTCTAAACTCTCAGAGGATTCAACCCGCTGTTCAGGCTCCTGAAAATGCTGAGATTCTGCTAGAGCTGATAGTCCTGGTGACGACTCTCTTCTTAAGTCAATATCTGAAACATGAGACTTAAATACTGATTCCTGCTTTGATGTTGCAAGATATGTACCATTCTGCTTCATTCTGGAGTTATGACCCTGATGGTCTTTGCCTGATATACTAGGCTCTGAGTCACACACACAGTCTGAGATAACTGTCACAGTAATAACACAGTTGCACTTTTCACACAGATTACTGTTGTCTGAAATATCCAGCGTCACAGATAAATGTTCTTTGGGCAAAACCCACACTCTGCATTTACACTCAAATTTCATCTTTTCTTTCTTTTCAAATTTTGAGGGGCTATCAGAACCATTAAGTAAAGGCGCACCATTTTCTTCCTCCGTAATCACAGAATTCTCGGCTTCAACAGTTTTACTTTCTCTCCCTGAATTCCCTGAGCTTTTTCCTGGCGAGAAAGCAGCAGTATCTGCCTGTGATTTGATATTAGCTTCATCCTGACCAGAGGTTCCATTCACAGATTTCAGCAGTGTATCCTTCACAACAGCTGAATTGGAACATATAGAAGGATCTTCAGAATTATCTGAGCTGTCTGTACCAAACACTTCCTCCACTTTGACTGTGCTGAAGAGTCTGGCGTTGAGGGCTAAGCCAACACCTCCTGGTAGGGGAGGGGGAGGGTGAACCTGTTCCTTCTCACGTTCTTCTTCATCGTCTGTGAGGCAAAACTCTATGCTGACACTGAAACTGTCATTTCTCCTGTGAATGTAACAAAAGTTGATTACTGGGTGGAATATTATCCTGGGTATGTGTGTTGCTAATGTATATTTTCATACACTAAAACTTCATGTGAGAAATTTGGAATTTTAAAAAAACAACTGGCGTTTGGCACTGCAATGTGAGTACGATAGAATAAACCGGCGCTCTTCGCCTTGCATGCGGGAAGACCCTAGATCGATCCCCGGTCGCGGACAATCTTGGTTTTTTTCTGCTGGGATTTTTTCCCTTTCAGCCCGGGTTGGCCCTGACAGGCAGGGCCGAAGTAGCCCGTCTCTTAAATGACCTTACAGTGTTGCAGGGGACGTAAAACTGATAACAAAACCAAACAAAACGATAGAATAGTTTGAGAGGGGAGTATAAAAATAGAAGTATTGGGTTCTGACCATATATTTTTTCATTCGCGAATAAAAGGGCGCTCGGTCCTAATGTCTGCGAATAAATGAACGTATAAATAAGTCATTTTGGACTCCGAGGGGAGGGAGGTCCCAATCACATCACTGACTTGGTGCTCGCTACACTAGAACTACACAGTCACTGCTCGTTTGTGGGGAGAACCACCACACCAGAGCTTCCTGTTTACAAACCAAACATAGGGTCAACACCAGGTCACAATAACAATAAAACAATAAAAATGTTTTGGCTGACTTAAATCGAGAGGCACCACGGACTGCGTTGTGGTGTGCCTTCACCTTATCCCTCACGCACACACCTCCTTACCCTCCATGCGCCTTTGTATGAGATCCCTTGAGCGCTTTGCATTAGACAGTGGGTTAGTTGTATGTTTCAAACACTCACTGAATACCATCATTCCAGTATCTGAAATGCTTGTTTAACCCACTACCCGCAAGCCATGCTGCTCGTTATTCAACAACAGTATCTGTGCTCGAATAAAACTAACTAGTGCTAGCCCCATCACTAGAAACTAGAAAGTATTCATAAATGTTGTTTTTGTTCAATGGATTGTGCACATGAAGTTCTATTTTCAATTCTTTTTTCCATCCTAAACATTACTTCAAGAAGTCGTTGCTCCTTTAGGGAATTCCTATTTGCATTTTCAGTGACACTCTTCAATCTTAAAAACTCAAGACTTGATCAAAAGATCTTAATAAAAACTCATGGAATAAATGTGATATCAAAGTGGGTTAGTTGTATGTTTCAAGTAGGTTAGTTCTATGATCCAAACACTCACTGAATACCATCATTCCAGTATCTGAAATGCTTGTTTAACCCACTATCCGCAAGCCAAGCTGCTAGTTATTCGACCACAGTATCTGCGCTCGAATAAAACTAATCAGTATCGAGTGCTCGCCCCATCACTAGAAAATAGAAAGTATTCATAAATGTTGTTTTTCTTCAATGGATTGTGCACATGAAGTTCCATTTTCAAGTTTCTTTTTCCCATCCTAAAAATTACTTCAAGAAGTCGTTGCTCCTTTAGGGAATTCCTGTTTGCGTTTTCACTGACACACTTGAAGCTCAAAACTCAAGACTTGATCATAAGATCTTAATGAAAACTCATTGAATAATGTGGTATCAAAACACAGCCTTGGCATATCGACTATTTAGCCATGCTTAAAAACACTTACTGTTCTAGTATATCAGTAGCTGAAAAACTGTCTTGAGTTCTTGGGCTTTCATTAGTGGAACTCTCTGAAAATGACATCAAATTTTTCGATACATAATAAAAATATTGCAAAATGGAAAATTTTAAATGACCGGCAAATGAATAAAAGAGCTGGCAATTGCATTTGTGTTCAGTAATATCAGTACACGAGATAGTGCAATCATTATCTAGTCCGTCTCTTTGTCTTTTTTTTTTCTAAACCCATCAAAAATGTTCATTCACTTGTAGTGTTCATGTCTTAGATTTAGAAGATGGATTTGTTGACATAGGGAGATGCTAAGTTTTTATTGCAAGTAAAAAATCATATAATTACGACACTTGACTCATGAGCAAGGCTGGGAACTACAGCAAGGGCACTATTCTTTAATCATCCTGAGCGATGAGCTCAAACGGAATAAAAATTTACACTACATAGACTTATCTTTCACTTAGACGAACTGTAAGTAATGCACTAGTGTATGGTTCTGGATCAAGCACTACAATCCCTTAAGAAAATACACATTGATGCTGTAAACTGACCTTTGCTTGAGGCATAAGGGCTGTCATATTCCATCCAAGCAGCATTATAACCCACAATGTTAGCATGCTGAAGATTTGCAAGAGCTTTTACTTCCCTAAGCAGCTGAAAGCACACAGATGGAGCATCACATTAAACTTCTATCAATGAACTGCATTTTAAACCACACTGACACACTTGAAAGCACTTGTATTTTTCCATTAAAATTACAAAAGCAACAGACATGACAAAGCATTAAAAAGTGTAGCAATGGCAGCTTGTACTTCCAAATCTTGAAAATGCCTCAGAATGATACAAGGCTTGTAGAGGTAAGAATAGATAGCAAAGCATAAAAAGACATGGTTTAAAAAAAAAATATTGACAAATCAAATATATATAACTTTTTTTTCCACATATTTTGCACAAAGCTAGACCTAAGCTTATCCAATAGCCTTTAAAGTGTGCCCTTCAGCCCAACTAGCCCTAAGACAAGGGAGTGAAAAATACCATATAGCATGAATTATTTTCCTGGTGTAAAGCTTTCATTCACAGAAATCTTGCACCTAGTGATTATAAACAATCAAATCCACAACACCTTCATTTAAGAGGGCTTTTTTTTTCTCTCATTCAAATGTAAAATGTATTGAAGTCTTCACTGTTTTCAAGTCTTGAAGACTTCACTGAGGTCCACCAATGCACTATAACTTTAAGGTGAATACAAAGATGAATCAGCAAGAATGTAAGGTAAAAGACTTAAATAAATAACCAAACTTATGTTGAATATACAAAAGAACAAAATATTAAAGAGTAAAAGAATCAATTTCTGACCTTCAATAACATTTCTGTATGCCTGTGCTTGAACCGAATCTTCTTCACTGCATATTCACGTCCATCTAAGTAGTTCTTTGCCTGCACAAGGTCAAAGTTAAATATAATATTTAATATAGCAAGTAAATTGCATGCACAAGCATTTGGCAAATAAATATAACATCAATATGGTACAATATTTAAAACTAATGATTATTGTAAGCTTTCTATCAAGTTTAAGTTCAGGAAGGTTATAATAAAACATTTTGGTAAGCTTCGAATTTTCTTTAGAAAAATTTTGATAAAAAAAATCATCCAAGAAGGAACAGGTTCCGTTGTCATTTAGAATAAAAATTTATTTCTTCCTTTGCCATTTACTGTTCATTCAGGCTAGCTTTCAGTACAGCACATACAAATACAGCATATGGGACAAAAAGTTTTGAAAGCATAAATAAACTATATTATTGCAGTTGTCTACGCCTAAGATCCCGGTGCTTGGGAGCAGGATAATTGCGGGACCTTAGGCAAACGGGATTCTAGCCGAACCATCAAGGAGAAGACTTAGAAAAACTCCGGGCCTACCCCTACCCCCATCAAGCTTAACAACAGAGATTTGATACTCGTGACCAGAGTGGATAACTAGTTACATCAAGGACAGTAATGTGAACAGTGATAGCAAGTGCACCCGGGTCTCTGTTTAGTACAATGTTTCCTGAAATGCAGGATCTTAGGCAACTTAATCCTTTCAAAGCGGGACCTTAGAGGTGACTCTTGCATAGCAAAAATTATGTTTTCTTAAAACCGCGGGACATTATGCGAACGGGGACAAAAAGTGGTGGGATCTTTGGTGTACACTACTGTAAAGGCTGAGAAAGACAACTATACTTTTGGCAGCCACATTTTCCAGTACCTTGGGCATTGCGAAAGATTGGTAATGTTTTTTTGGTTCAGGTCACCTGACTTTCCTGAATGGAGCTTTAGCCACAAGGACAGCTTGAATTGTTACTTGAGAGTGAAAAACAGCACCCACACTGGTATCAAATTTGTTGCTAATCTGTAGGCCTACTGCTTATCTTACATGCAATCTTGAAGGCAAAAACTTGCTATGCGAATCTGTGAAAAGCTTAGCACACTGCTGTCCCAGCTAGTAAGCTTAGTTTAAAAGCGTTCCCTGATCTTGAACACACCAGCATCTACAGTAGAGCGATGATAATCCGACCGCTGATAATCCGAAAAATTCGCTATCAGACACAATCAGCAGGAACCAAATTTTTTCCTTTATTTCATATCTCAAGAATCCGACAATTCCCTGTTCCGACTCCGACATAGGTTGATTTAGAGGGAACAAATCTGATAATTGAATAGAAAAAACTGTTCGATAATCCAACATTAATTTTTAGATTCATGGGCAGGTACGACTGGTTCTACCAAAAAGGCAGCCACACAACGAAGAGATGAAAACTGAAAACCAGATGCGACGCTGATTACATAGGGGCCCTTTCACCATGGCTTGACCATTATCCTTGGACTCCTCGTAGCCACCCCCGACAGTGTAGAGTCTGATAAATTTTATGGCATGCCAGATGCCCATAAGCAAATAAGAGAAGCCATACAACTTCATCATCCCCTCCTACTCATCCCCTTCTCAACACTGTGTATAGTTCTACCATTAAGAAGATTTACATAAAGATCAATTGGCTTTTGGTACTACATGTACACGTAGCTCACCCACTATGATATTTTAATAAAAAGATACACAACGCAGCAAAACTGAATGAATTCAAGTTATAAAAAAAAAGTGGTCACACTATAGCAGATCCGATAACCCCACACTTTTGCCGGAGACGGGCGATTTTGGATTATCGGCACTCTACTGTACGGTGTAATGGTTAAGCTTTTCAAATATTACGAAGAGGACCAGAGTTTGATCCTATAATTGATTGAACACCTTCTGTCACTCTGTTGGGATGCTGTGCCCCTCTCAGCACGAATTAGCCCTGACAGGCATGCTTAAAGTAACCTGCCTCTAAAATGACCTTACAATGTTATGAGGAGCAAAAAAACAAAACAAACTAAACAATCACCTTGAACACAGACCCAAAGCCGCCTTTCCCCAGCAGACCGAGCTCTTGAAACTCGTTCCTGTAGCGTGAGGTTTGCTGGCTGATCACATCGTCTTTCATAGGGAGCTGGACCACACTGGGGAGAGTAAACAAGCAAGCTACTTTTTAAAAAAAAAGATTTGAGAGCATTCAAGAAAGTAAGAGGCAGGTCCTCTAATATTCTGACCATCTGTGATAGTACATGATGAGAGGCCTTTAAAAAAGGTTTTAAAAAAACACCAATTTCCCTTCATCTTCTTCATTCACTCTTGTCAGACAAACACCCCAAAAGCGCTGAAATATTATGTTGCTCTTTGGCCGAAAAACTCCAGAGGGCCGTAGAGTTTTTGCTTCGATGTTGTTCCCAAAGGCTGTAAATCTGTTTCTAATCCCAGGTGGGTTCAACAATGCGCAAAGAAATAACCCACTGTTATCTCCAATGCAGGCTTGCCAACTTTCCTAAAGCCAATTCGGGACAATCCAGCGAAATAAAAACAAAAACTTTGAAAAACAGACCTTCAACATGAAGAACTTGCCAATACTAGGAGAAAAAAAACAAAGATAGCGTGGTAGTGGTAGCTGCGTTGTAGAACTTTGCTGGTTTCTTGCATTGGTCAGTTAGCGTTATAAATCCTTATCCTGATTAATTTCATATGTTCTTGCTCTATCTTGCTCTAAAAGAGCTAAGAGATTCCTGAGTCAGACAAAAAAAAGATACACCTTTATTGTTGGCTGAAAAAATACTCTAACATGAGTGATGATTGAAAACCTACACAGCACAGAAGGTTATGACAAGCATTACGCAGGGTGGAGTTGTTCATAATAGATAAAAGTCGCCATCCTGCTTGACTGGGTCAGCCCCAAACAATTTTCACCAGTAGCACCTAACGTTGTGCTGAAGTTTCATATCATAAAACAATAAAGAGTGAATTCTCATTGTGTGCAGTATTAATCCATGTCTTGATGAGGCATTAAATCAAAGTTAAAGGACGATTGACATCGTCAAAACTTTCAAAAGCCTGGAAGTAGAGTGGATCGGTAGAAAATTTTATTAGAGAAAGAACCATACCATATCAAAGTTCTACCCAGCTACTTGTCCAACAAGAATGAGATTTTTAAAACTTTTCTAAATGATCAGCAGGGACTGAGTATACAATTCTTTTTTTCTTTTTTTTTTCAAAGTGAGTATACAATTCTAATTACCTAGTAAAATTGTCTTGGCATACTGATTAAGTACTTACTCCAAATTTGGATTGTTTGATGGCAGAGCAAGTAAGGTTTGGCTCTGAAAAAGGAAACAAAGAATCATTAATCAAGATATATTGGGAGCAAAGAGCTCAACTAACCTGCAGCCTTAAACAAATCTGCTGTAACTATGACAGCAATGTCTAAACATTTTGTCTCACAAACAGATGGATCAGTACACTAGAACTGTGTGCACTGAGATAAGCTAGGCTTCTTAACACTGACAGACAAATTCTTGGGGTGGGGGGGGGGGAGAACCTGCCTTCCACTTAGGGGCTGAGAAGTACCTACCTACCTGCCTTCCCAGATGCCGGGAATGCACTCTTACACTGACAAAGCACAGCTGATGAAAACCTGTAAATTCTTTGCTATGTCAACAGGCCGAAAAGCTCTACCTCAGACTCAAATGGCCACTGGATTGGCAAAGAGTTAGTAAAGAATAGACAAAAACTGTTCAGAAATTTTCTTACTTGGTCAAGTGACTGCATAGCTGTCCTGAGAATTTTGTTGAGCATTGCTCTGTGCTGGAACCGGAGACTGCTCATCTCATCAAGGTAACTTAGGGGAGCAATCACATTGAGTTTGCTCAACCTCTCACAGAGAACTGAAATAAAGAAATAGACAAACTGAGAGCATAGTTCAAAATGAATTAAAGAAGTGACGTAATGTGATATAAACAAATAAAATTAATTTTCTTGCCACACATATGTAACACGAGCTTGAGGAAATCTAAAAGTAGCCATTCCTCACCCAACGAATAGCAGATTGAAGTAACTCTCTACCCTTTAGAAAAAGAAACAATACCGAAATGACAGTGAAAACAAGGTTCATACAAGATGAATGCAAAACATATAAAAAGTTGTTTTGAGAGAGGCTCAATGCTTAAACAGTAATAACCTATAGATTGAACATCCCTTGAAAACTATGGTCTATTGGCTTATAAATACTAAATAGAGCAGGCTCTACGCACTTTACAATCTATTACTACCGCAAGACTGCCTATGCTGACAAAAACAAGGAGTTGGTGGAACAGCTCACAGAAGCTCTATGTGATGAAAGAGGCAGCAACGCTGTTGAAAAATGGGAACACCTCAGGAGCAGTATCTACAAAACTGCA
>JAUKPP010205806.1:0-14033 GCA_032273245.1 Phyllaplysia taylori
ATAATCCTCGAGGAAAGCAGCAATTTGATCAGTCCAGTGAACACGTCCTGTAGCTGTAAGAAGCAAACCGGAAGTGTCAATGTTTGCACATCACATCTTTCCCGTTGCTGCATAGCTAGTACTTGGTTTGCCCTTGTCATGCTGCCAGGCCCGATCTATCACAGAGATGTCAAAGAGTACTTCATTGCCATAGGGGCTTTGAGCTGCCGTCGGCTAGGTTTTTATCCCTACTTCTCTAAAAACATTTTTGGGATCCCACAGAGTTCGCATTTCATCATCTGTTCTATTCTCTATAGATAACCAGACCACTACTCCACATTTACTTCATACTACTTTCTTGTACATGTTTCAATGGTTTTTACAGCATTTTTTCAGCTGTGGATCAACTGAATTTCTAATTAAGCGAGGGGGGGGGATCAGGGGTTGTGTTTAGTCAGAGCCCTATGGCTATGGAATACTCTACGTTACCCTGTATGTTGTAGTAAAAGGTCAACTTTTCATGTACTTGTAAATGTCAGATAGTTGGGTACAGATGGGTGGAAAGTGTTTTACACGTTTTTTTTATAAGTGTTAGTTGGGGTACACATTTAAGTGATGAGGCAAGGACTTTGATTGTGACTGGCTCTATATTGAAACTCTAGACATTTGTTGTTGGAATCTGCTAAGCTCTGAGGTGCATGTTAGTATCTGTTTTTATTTTATGACAACCTGTAATCATTTGAGTGCCTCATCTCCTCATGATGTTTGCTTTCCATGTAGCTTCATGTGTTCCATCTCAATACTTCATGCCTGCCATATCAAGCTGCACATATTGCTGAAATACGCTATGGGCCATGTCTGTGTGAAACTTTAACACAATAACACATATCTGTCAAAGTACATGGCAGCACAGCACATGTGTAGAGTAGTAATAGTCAATGA
Organism: Phyllaplysia taylori; assembly: GCA_032273245.1. Classification (NCBI taxonomy): domain Eukaryota; kingdom Metazoa; phylum Mollusca; class Gastropoda; order Aplysiida; family Aplysiidae; genus Phyllaplysia; species Phyllaplysia taylori. Next base: position 922 of record JAUKPP010205806.1, read on the forward strand.
AGGCAAGAATGTTGCTTTGAGGGCAGACGACTTCCCCTGTGTTGTATATGCTGTTGCAGGGAAGTGGGCACAGTCTATACTGTTTCTTTGTGTGCCCACTCCCCCAACCCGCTCCCCCACCCATGTTTTGATCACATTTGTCCCTGTGTCAGCATAACTCTGTTCCTCTGACCGTACCACCCTGTGTTCTCAACTTTCACAACTCTTCCCTTGTACTCTCCACGTTACCACCCTCCTATATCCCTCCTGTGCTTCATGAAGAACTGACAAGCCACCTCTGTGAAGCCCCCTATCCCACTCACTCAAACACAAGTCCAACGCTCTGCTGGGATAAGTTCATTTCTTACCTAAAGTTCAAAGTATACTACAAGATATAGTTGTAAATTTGTACAGTTTACTACCGTCTACACATCACGCATCCTGCAGAGGTAATTTTTCCATTATACTTTTGTCCCTAGTAAGCAGAAATGTGATACTAAATCATTTTTGAGAGCATGCTACAGCCCAAGTGTTACTCTCACTATTGATTTCCAAGGTCAGATTGGTCAGATCTTTGCCACACAAAAGTACAGGTCCTAAGCCCTTGTACACCTGAGACGTTAGCTTTTCCTCAACAGTCTGTACCATGTTAAGCTACAGCAAAGTGGTGGTTCTCAGTTTTGCTTTGTTGGGAAAGCAAGCCTTATTTGGTGCATCGACAAAGCAGCCTGCTATAGGACAATTAGTAAGTGGCCATTTGTTAATGATGGATTGGATTAGCAGAAGTATGAGTCAGGTATTGAATAGATTGTGTGGCAGTCATGCAAATCAGAGGGGAGGCAGATGCTGTCAATCAATGCTGTAGATGCATCTTATATTTTTTTCAGGGTCAATAGCAATGTGTTTTGTTATGGCCAACATCTTTTCTTGCTGGGGATGGAAGGGGGGGGGGGGGGGGGTCCGAAGTGTAGAAGATGGGTGGGAAAATAGGTACAAGGGGTAGGTGATTAGTGTCTGTACCTTTATCCCCATGACTCAGTAAGCATATCTTTTTGGAACTTAAGTATGAAAAGCTGAATTGAACAATGATCATAATGTCTTATCTCAATTCTGCTCAAATGGTAGCAGCATTTTTTATTCATGATGACATCATTGATGTTGCCTGCTTAATTGAAGAGGACAACAATCTGTGTGAAGTAAGTTGCATCTTTCCTCTGAAAAACTTTTGAAGAACAGCCAGTTAAGATACTCGTGTTTCCAGATTGCTCGTGAATTAGGAAATAAAAGCTTGTCAGTCCAACATGAAAGATATTCAAAAGAAAACAACATCTGTGCCTGCAGTTATTCGGTTCCCCTCACATTTCGTCTAAGAAGCAAGACAAAAATTGACTGTGCATATGCTCTACCTGCCTGGCCCTAGCCATGTTTCAGGACACATCCCATCTCCCTCTTTCTGTAACTAGTTGCCAGGACACCATGTTGTTTCCCTTCATATGTAGCATTTATCTCTGTGAGTTGAGAAACCAATACCAAATGAGATCCCAGCGTAAAAGCACAGCCCTGCAAATGTGAGCACTCCCATGCATGTTGCCAATCCCAAAATGATGATTTTTTTTCAACAGTTATTTTAGGTCTGTGAGCTTAGGAACCAATAGTTAGTCTATATTGTACTGACCATGTCAGGCCTGAGTCAATGGATTGTATTGTGTGACGTATTATATCAGTCCAAGCTGTTTATGATTTCCACTACTACAAGTATTCATCATGTTAAAATTGTTGATGGAGTAACTCATCAAAGTCTGTCATTGTTATATGTGGCATGTCATAAAATCTAGTTTATGCTTTACATTTTTAATGCATTAATTATGTGAATAATGCCATGTTATCCATAATGCTTGTTTTATTTTTTGTCATCTTTCTAAGTATCGCTATTTATCAGAAAGATGGTTTTGCTGCTTGATATTTTTTACTCCTGTTGGGAATGAACAAGGCACCTTACTTAACCTATGATCAGGTTCTCAGTTATTGTTTTCTTTTTTTTTCTTTGTGCGATGTCAGTTTTTTTGTTTTCCCTAATGTACTGCATTCTGTCACACATTGAGATAGACGCACATTCTACCCCAATCACATTTTCCTCTACCCCCTCTCAACCTTGACCTTCCCACCTGCCCTCAGTGTATTTTCCACCACATCGTTTTCACCTCATTAATTCCTCTTGAAGTCTCCCCTTTTTCTGTCCCGGGCTTCTTACAATAGACACTCATGAATGATTCATCTGCTCTCTATGGCTTTCCATGTCGCTTTGAAAGCAGTCGATATCCATGAGCTCTCTGCATCACAACTTTGTCCAAGTTTCTCGCCCTCAATACTGTAGAGAATATCCACACATACAATCCAGTTTTTTACTCTCGGATACATGTGGATCAGCCTTTATCTAACTACAGCGTAAGTGTTACAAACAACCTACCTTGGTTCTGGTATTTCTCATGGCAAGATAAGTTAAGAGATGTCTCTCTTATTCTGACTTATTCATTTCCGGATCAGGTCTGGTGAAGTGATGTTTCCTTTTGCCTCATCTTTCCCATCTTCCCCAAACTGGATGCTCTTCTTTAGTCTACTCCGCTTCACATTTGGTATCGCACTAGCATGATGTCATCAGTCAGTACAATCCATTCTGTACCCCAGTGTGGTGGAGAGCGACGTGTCTTGGAGAAATTCATTTTTTTCTCGATGCTGTGGTAACTTTCTGAATCTCCGTGGTTTGTCTACCATTGAGTGATCGGTAAGGAGTAAATGTTCTGGTACTGTTCTCACTTGTCATTTTGACAGATGAAGATCACAAGTGATAGCTGCGAGTTTCAACTTCTTCTTTTGCGTTCCACATGGCTGCGAGTATATTTGAAGTCCTGAAACATGAGAGGGGTCTTTATATTTCAGTCCGCAGCATCTTTTTCCCATTAATTGTTTAAAATCTTCAGGGGTTTTTCCGTTATTATACAAACTAGCCTGATTCTTCTAACAACAATAAGACCACTGCATCAGCTCAGTGGTTTCAGCTATTGCTTTTTAAGTTGTCAATCATTTTCCTTATCTCAATCGAGATGTTCTTGCGCTTGTGCTGTATGGAAATTTCACAGCTTTCAAACTGTCCTGGTGTGGAGGGTTGCTAGAATCAGTTGCAGACTCTTAAGTATAACCTTGTGTTCCAGAGTGGGCTATGAAAACAAAAGCAAAGCAGTTGGGCTTACAGTAGCCGCTGTCATTTGCTTTTTCATAATTGGTCTTTATCAATATTTTGATTGTCTTAAGTCCTTTGTATTGAAGTCCCCATCTACATCTAAGAAGGCCTATGTTTCTAGTAAGTTATGTTACATTGAGGACATACTTTGCGGCATATATGCGGTACATTAGATGATGTGGTTATCCTTTATTTTCTAAAGTTTCTTATGAGAGTGACAGCTAACCCCTAACATTTAATCTGAAAAGCATTAATGTACTCACACATTATTTTTTACCCTGAAAAAAAAAAATACGACAATCCTCATGCCATCCAATGCGCTCATCTCATTTAAGTAGATTCTGCACTCTAGCCATTCAGCACCAAATGAAGAAACATTTAACAAAGTTAAGTTCATACCTCATCACACGCAGCATAAGAGTGTGGTCCGACATTTCTTGTGCTGGGAGGCCCTGATCACTGCTTTGTGTTTGTTGCATCCATATATCACTTCTGCGTCAGTCTCAATTTTCTCTTTGACTTTCTTTCAATAGTTCTGGCTGTTTGTGACAAGTATTTTCTCTTCATTCTTTAATAACCATTGGAAATCTTGTTTTTCCAAAAACTTTCAGTCTCTCTTAATCTTTTATCACCAGCAAGGAGAGTGCTTGAAGAATTAATTTTATGATTTTGCCACTAATTTTGTCATTTGTTCAGTACATTTTTTGTCATATTCACAATCTGATTTATTCATTATGTAGAGATTACCATGTTGGATTTGAATTGTTTCATTTGTTAGGTTTCGATATGTTTAATTGTCATCATTGTTTTTGGTTTGTGTGGGGGTTTTTGTCATGTATGGTATTTCCAGCTGGAAAGCCAGCTGACTCATGTTAGCAGTTAGAGCTCTATACATATGCATGGCATGGGCTTCACAGCAACAGCTTCACTCTAGTGTCCACACAACTTGACAGATTTCACTCAAACTTCAGGTCACTAATGAGCTTGTGGAAATTTTATCACTCTACAAAGTGGCTCACTCGTTCTGAAAAACCTCAACTCACTGTTTGTTCTTTTTTACTAATTTGGACTAAGAGAAGCGTAATTGTTAATGAGATGGGCTGACAAACAGAATCAGAATGGAATTCAATTATTTTCAAAACATTAGCAGTTGCTGTTATAGTCAAGCGTCATGCTTAGCTAGATCATACACTATATAAAGTTCCAGTCATTGCTAACTTTACTTTAAAGTGATGAGAAACGTAAAGTGAGATTTTCAAAAAGAAGCAAAGGTTTTTTCTCTCTGTTGTAGTATATGTTGACTTGTTGAAGTATGATGATGTGTTCATGAATGTTTAATGCATGTCTAACAAAAGCTCTGGAGCATGCTCTCTTCACAGCTCTTTCGGGCTGCAATAGTAGAAAGAGAAGTGAACGCATTTCCTGTAGAATATTACTGGTCTCATGTACGAGGATGTCGGTAAAGTTCAAACCTCTTTGGCTCTTCAGTTGTCAATCTCAAAGTTTTTTCTCGAATTTATTACTTATCTCGATGTTTTTTTTATCTCTTTTCTGCTTGAAGAACCCATTCTTCAACCAGTAGCGGAATACATTTCTCATTCATTTTATTCTCTAAATATTTCTAAATGTCTATTAATATTTGGTGCTGAGACTCCTTAAGCTATATCAGGTATAAATTTTCCTTTTTTTTGTCAATTGAGAAAGAAAGCAGCTGAAGGGTCTAAGACTAATCCACTTTTACCAGCATGAACTGATTGCACTAGAGTAAACATGCACGGATGGACACTAGTGAGAAAAAATGCTTGCACAAATCTGTTTGCCTTTGCATGAGTAGCTTATCACGTTCACACCAACAACCAAGAGGGAAAAATCCTTAAGGTTAATGACAAGCAAGATTCTTTGTAATGATCCAAGGTTGGATTAATTTGGTGGGGACATTTTTTTTTGCCTAATATCTTCCCTAATTTAGTAACAAGTGCTTATTTAACAATTTACAGAACATATGATTTAACAATTTCCATGACAATTACATACTATCTTCTGTAGTCAGTTGAGTCTTAGTACATTTTTCTAGTATTTTTTTCTAGAGACCATTTCTATTTCCTCTTACAAGCTCAAGTTTAAAATTCTCTTTCACTCACTATTTGTTTGCTATTTTGTATTGTCCTCTTTCACATGTTTCCTTTGTAATTTTTGTATTTTGGCATGCATGTTACCATGGTGACAGGCCCTGGGGTAGCACAAAGTAGATGCACATTTTTTAATTGGGTAAGATCATTGCCATTAATTCAAGTACGCGGAAGCCAAGTCTGCACGATTTCACGAAGAGTACAAAGATAGTGAAAATATATTGACCAGTTTATTTTAATCATGCTTTATTCTCACTATTTAAACATATCAGTGATTATTTTTCTTTTGGTGCTAAAATATGGCATAACAGCTGGGGCTTCAATAAGAAACATCTAAATGCAGTAGTTGGTAGCTGCCCATGTATTTTCGAAAGTAAGCCAAAATTCTTAATAATATCATGCTAGCATTTCTTCAACTCCTTTAGAATCTCTTGAAATTGTCAGCATTATAAGTGGATCTGTGGATCTGTCTATGCCTTAGTGTATTCCTGAGCAGATCTAGGTGTATGACACATGTTAGGTTGGTGGTAGATGGGCACACACATGTCAGTTGGATGTAGGCACAGTTATGTTGCAAATGTTTCATCAAAGTAATCGTTAAAAGCAAACCTGGTGCATGGTTCAAAGAACTATCTAAAATTTGTAAGTGAGTGTGCACCCGTGTGTGTGTCTGCATATCGTACTCACTTCTTTGTATATATGAATGTGTGTGTGTGTGTATATCTGTCGGGATGTGTGTGGTTGTGTGCGTTTACATGCCTAGATGCGTGGATGGGTGTGTACATATATTTGTACATTGTGTTAAGTATTTATTCAAATGAGTAAAGAGGGTAAGAGAAGAGCTGTAGCATATCATCATTTGTTGCTGTGCCTGGACTGTGATATTTTTATCATCTTCCCTGTTTTTTGTCAGTAGTTTTCAAGTAGGTCATTAACATTTTCTTATTCAAGTCTCTTTTCTTGATGTTTGGTCTTATCACTATTGCCATATTGACTATCTTTTCCTTTTTGTGAGAAAGTCAGAGAAATCCGACTTTGCATGTGTCAGGAATTCCTTCTCAGCCTCTACGTTTGGCCTTTCCCTTCCCCTGTGTGGAGTGCACTTTTGGGGGAACATCATGGGACACAAAATTATTTCTATACTTGGACCATGGAAACTGCTATGAATAACCATCTGTCCTGTATAATAGTAACAACAGCAGGTTATTCAATAGCAGGTTATTCAATAGCAAGTTGTTCAATAGCAGGTTGTTCAATAGCAGGCTGTTCAATAGCAAGTTGTTCGATAGCAGGCTGTTCAATAGCAAGTTGTTCAATAGCAGGTTTTTCAATAGCAGGTTGTTCGATAGCAGGTTGTTCGATAGCAGGTTGTTCGATAGCAAGTTGTTCAATTGCAGGCTGCTCAATAGCAGGTTGTTCAATTAGGGTTAGAAGGCTTAGTTGGTGTTAATGTTATGATTAGGTAGTTTGGGGGGAGATTGTTGTGTGCTAAAAGGAGGAGGGAGATGATGGTGCTGAAGTCAGTTTCAGTTCCACATTGATTAATTGATTTGCTACTTGGAAACATTTTTGTTTAGCGGAGCTGTCAACATCCAAAGTCTATCGTTCTTATAGTCTTGTCGCTTTTGCCTGGCTCTTACCTCATGGTCTTGCTGTTGATCAGTTACTGTGGAAATATCGTGAGGATTCAAGTGAGATAACTCAAGACTAATGATATGTTGCCAGTTGTTCTGCTCCTGGAGTCTTGCTTTCACAATGTGATCATTTTGACTTTTCGTAACCAGAAACTGTTGTATGCTGTGTCATGTCACAGCCATTTTCACTGAGAATTGAACACTTACAGATCACATCAGTCTGTCTCAAAACCTAGCGTTTAGGCTTTCAATATCTCAAGGAACCAAACTTCGGACCTCGTGTATTCAGGAGTATTTCATGTTAAGGTTGCAGATTTGGATGAGGGCCCAAAATGTCGCAGCCATCCTGGCATCAAGGCTTGCATGATTCAGTGTGACATCTCGTTGTTGCAGTGTCTACTCCACTCAAGGGTGCATTATATCAAGACTTTTGCTTTGACTTTCGTTCTCTCGACTACGCTTCCTTTCCTCCTGCGGTGGTTGTAGGTAGCAGCCATAATCTCACATTTCTTTACAATTTCCTTCTCAGTTTCAGTAGTATAAGTTTTTTCACCTTTCAAACAAACGAGTATCTTAGGAAAGATAGTTGATATATCAGAGTGTCAAGACTGTGTGAATGGATCAAACGAAAAGAAACAAAAAACATCATTCATAAGATCACGATAGTTGAGTCCCTCTTCCCCTGGTGTCTTTTCAATCATTTAAACACCTGCGCCAATACGAAGGGAATGATAAACAGGCCTTTACATTGTATTTCTATCCACCTCCAAGGGACTAAAAAGTGCTACAATATTAATCTAGTATACAAGGTTTTGGGCTTTCATTATTTTTTTGTTGAGGGCTCTATAAGACATCAATGATGAGGGTTCATTTGGAAAGTATGAAGGGCGGGCCTGCCATCCATCCACTAATTTATTGAGCGGGAACAAAGAACAATAGACTTTGTCAGGCTGTGCTATCCTTTGTACATGGCTACTCTACATTGAAATCATCTCTACATCATACGAACAAAGTCACACAGTGTTTCAAGTGTTTAACTCTCCGCTCATGCTCTGTTCTTTTCCTATTCTATTCTTTATTTATTTATGATATGTCATTTCTGATTGAGATTGTGAGAGCTCTACTCATCTCATTCATGTCTTTTTCCTGCGTATATTGGATTAGCTATCAGTGTTATTCTATCATGTCTGCCATGTTTTTAAGCATCACTAGTTGATAATCTTAATGATGTTGATATTTTCAAGAATAAACAGTTTTGAATACAAGCAACAACTGTTTTTGATGAGAGATTTCATGTTTACAGTTGTGTTCGAGATGTGATTGTCAGTCTGTTCATATTTTCAGCTCCTCATACAAAACACAACAGATTATTAAAAATACACAGCATGAAATAAAAAGTTTTTCAAAATTATTTTTCAAACAGTACTCACTCTTACGGAACGTGGATGATTGTAAACTCACATCTTTGGTCGGGAAAATGTCTTCTGTTGCACTGCACAGTTTCCCATGCACGCAACTTCCATATACCCCGTGGCTCACATGCACTATAAAGACAAAATGCACATTTTATTGCTCATGTTTTCTAGAACTGCAATCTTCAGTGTTTTCCATTCTTTTAAAACATAGCTACAGGGATGAACCCAAAATTCAATTGCATGAATTGGAAAGAAAAGAAATCCTTCGAAGCAGAACCATTTGAAAAACTAGGAAATGTTACACATTTGGAGATCAAACTTCAGATATTCCATTCAAATGAAAAATGACAAGTATAAATGGTTTCCACTTCTTTGTGACAAAAAACAACATTTCACCATATTTCGCTATCACTAATTGATTGCCTCATCTGGGATGCTTAAAAACTGAATTGTTGCTTTCAACCTGTTTACAAGTTATTCTCAACACTAGGGAATTCTCTCCGTACAACGTATTGTTTACATAGAATCTACCTCTGTATATATTGATGTATTTGCTTTATACGCTCCTTCATGTCATGGATCAAATAGCATTAAATCCTCTCTGTGTTTGTGGGGAAATGAGACAATTGTTTGTTGCACCTTGGAGGATACGAACCCCACAAGCTCAGATCTATAAACACTGTACGCTCTGTCATCTTAGATGTGTAATAAGTTTGTGTCATCTATATAGGCTACTCGTTTGTCATATTTCTCACTGAAAATTACTGAGACTTCCATTCAAAGTGTAAAACAAAAGGGTCCTCAATGTAAAGGAAAACTGGAGAAAAATTATTGTAAGCGTCCCTTCACTTGTTTCCCTTCCTTTCCCCTATAGTAAAGGTACTGAGTATTTACAGGGGGTGTCAGATCTTATCCAACATATTCGGATTTTTGCCATAAAGGATAGGCCCAGTCTTAATTTCCTCTATCTATAGAATTGTCTCCTCTGATGGGAAAGAGTCTCAGTAATTTGCGCATTGACTTGGCTAGATTGTGGGCATTTGTCTGTAGTATGTAACTGGATTAACCTTGACTGTCACCATGTGCTCCAGCAGGCCAAGTCTTTCTCTGTTGTCTGAACTTTAAGGTTTGAACTCACGCCCCTTCCGTCTTTTGTGAGTGCTGCACCTACCGAGTGCACCTAATTGCAATAGATGAAAGTTTGACCCTCGATAAAGGTGAGTTGATAATCAAGTAAACTTTACTAACAACGACCTTTGCTTCTTTTTTTTTCCCTTTCTTAAAATTTCAGAGCAAAAAACGGCTGGAAATTAGAAAAGTATGAGAAAAGAAATTTGGAAGTGGTCCACTTTTGTATTATCGTATAAGAGTGGCCCTTAACCTCAAGTGATTACACATTCTCTTTTCATCGTGAAGACGTCTGGATATCTGATGTGGAAGAAGCTGCAGCAAGCTCGCCATATCCCGCACTGACAACACACTGTATCCGAACAGTCCAAAGGTTTCCGCTCCTAGCAGTCGGAGCAGTCAGCCACTCGTCGTCATCCCAAGGGGAAAAAGAGAAAAGAGATTTTGTGCAGGCACAAACCCCTGTTTTCTCACGCTGGAGTTTTTCTGTTTTTGAATGTTTCAAATGTTTGGGTTGGTTGTTTGTGTTTTGTTTTGTTTTCTTTGGATGCCATGAGAACACACATGTACAGAACTGTGCTACAAGGCAGATGTTTTTTTTTATATCATAAATTCAAAGACAGGAAAAAAAGCAGTTGCCTTGAGACTTGTACTACATCGATATCATTTCATATTTTTTAACTATTTCCAAGTTTTTATCTCATGACAAATGGAGCATGTGATCCCACCACTTGATCATCGTCTTAATGACTTAAGACTTTTTCACACAAATCTATAACGACAGAGATCAAGGGAAATGTGCGACATTTAAATCTAAATGCTGTTGTGTAGTTGATGCTGAAGAAAAACAACAGTATGAATTGAAACAGTGCCCTGAGCAGTGGTGTATTTTTCTCAAATGTTTGATATGTATGCGCCCAACACAGGGTTTTGATTCTTTTTATATCATTGAAAATATTCATTCTCTTCCATATGTGTATGCTTCTGCAATGCCCTTTAGTTGAATTCAACTCCAGTAGGTAAGCTTTGATCCTTTGCTGCACAGCATGAGAAAGCTAAGCATATTTCCTTGAGCATGGAGCAACACGTATGAGCAATATCGCTGGTCTTTTAACAAAGGGACAAATTTGCCAATATCGTAATTCTTTGCAGTGACCCCAATTCTCAGAATTGTATGGCGAGTCTCACACGAAGTATCAAAACCTCCCTCCTTTTTTTTTACTTCTGCTGGTAAGATCATGACATTGATTATCCCTACCATTTGATTTTCTCAGCCTGGATTCATGGTGATCGCGTTGGTCAAATTGATTTTGTAAAGAACAGTAGCTGGTGAAACATAAGCATAAACTTGTTTCTGTGAATTTTTCTGCAATGATTCATGTCTCACTTTTAAGAATAGAATGTCGCGGGAAAAAAATTGAAATCTCTCTCAAATTTCCATTTGGAGCTTGGCAACTCTGTCTTTGTATCATTTGTCCCTTTGCGAGACGGCCAGTGACAATAGAACTTATGTATGAGGCACCAGATCACACTCACTTGTATGAAGCATAATTTGCTTTCGCCACTTGTCAGAAGAGTGGAGTTTGCATTTTCTGAAAGATTGTACTTTTTCATTGTCTCAGAGTTTGTCTCACAATGCCTGAATTAAGAGGGAAATAATGTGATGCTTTCATAAATCAAATAAGCCTCAATTATTTTTTTTTAGTGCACATGTTCTTTATCTTGTAATTTGATTAGTCTAAAGGTAGTTCAGTTATATAAATATCAGTAGCGCTATATATGTTGACATCAGCTAGGATGATACATTGTATTGTAGTTGCTGCTAATGATGACAGCGATATTGAAATATTTTTGTGAAGCCTCAACCGTTGCATCAAGAGCTCAAAAATTCTTTGTGATGAACAAAAAGAAATCTGGAAAGTATTTTTTTGCTTTTGCTCATCATATTGACTCCCTGATGTTATTTGAGCATATGTTTTGTAATGATTTTGACACGGTCTTTATGAACCTACAACACTGCCTTTACAAGCTTATGGCAACTGAATATATGAAAACTTTGCTCTTGAGAAATATCAAACAACAACAAGAGGAAAGTGATAATCGGATCAATTCTTCAGCTTTGGAAACTTACAATAAAGTTTCAACTTCAGCCTAATATTGGACAGTTTTCGAAACGAAAAAGAGATAACAAAACGGAAATGCACCTCATTTTTACACACATGTCAAAGCTCAAAGTATGAAGACTTTAAGGAACATCTCCAGCATATTGAGTATTTCATCACACAGAACAGAGGTGAATCAGGGTTTGGGTGAGGAAAGGAAAGCGTTGTTGTAATTCCCTGAATGTGTCAGTCCGCCATTTAGAATTACAGTTTTTGTCATTATCATATCCATTCGACAACTCTTAATGACACAAACCAATATCATGGATCATAGATAAACAGACATGATCCAAGTTTCTCCTGATCTAACATGTATTCCGTAAGCAAGAGGTCTTTAAGATTCAAGTTTTTTTGTGTAACAGTGACAGACTTATGTATTTCGGGAATTGCAATGACCAAATATGAACATAGATCATGGAAGTTTTGCTATTTTGCCATTAAGGTTACATTGTTTTTCTCTGTAGTTCCTCTCTGCCCCTACAGCTCCTCTTGCCTCGGTTTACTGGTGTCTTTCAATCAATATTGTCTTGTTTGTCTCATTTGCTTGGGGTTTTTTCTGCTTTGTTACCAAACGGCACACAAATTGTGATAGATGTATCTGTTAAGGGATACTTAGCATAATATTTTGTCCTTCAAGTCTGCATTATATTTTCCAGTAATGTCACTAGAATGTCTTGTAACAAGGAGAGAGGTGTGTGGTTCAAAGCAAAAGGTGTACATTCACTGAAAAGTAAATTTTATAAATCAAAGATGGAGATCAGAAATATTTTTTTCTGATGGCTTTTATTTACTAAATTTTTTTGAAAGCAGCTACTGCTAATAGCCTACTCATTTAAATCTCAAGTAAGCACAAGCTTTGATAAGAATCAATGATTCAGTTTGATTAAATGATTCATGTTCTTGCAACAATTTTTGTATAGTTCTGGTTCACTTGAATTTTCAGTCAACTTTCTTGATGAATTTTTAGTACAGTGTACGCATTGCTTTTCTTCGTGGTCAGATCTCATTTTGGGGCTCTGATGTTTTGAAGTAACAAGAACTTGTGTTAAGTTTTGCCGAGTGCTGAGTTTGTGTTGAGGTCGTGTTATGTAATGTCATTGTACCGTCAGAATTTCTGTGTATTTTCTCATCAAGTCTCCAGATTTCTGCTCTGAGGAGGCTGATTGAAGTGTTAAACTTCACAACGAACAACAGCTCACTGGCCTCAGCATAAATTACCATAGAACTTTTAACACAAACTAGATACACGAATTAGATATATTTTTAATATTTATTGATGACAAGGATTTTGTCTTAATTGGGAGATGAAATAGACTGCACCTTAACAATGATTACCAACAATGGTATAATTATATATTATGGTGACTTTTCACATTTACTTTACAAAAATATGAGAACTTTGTGGGGGGGGGGGGGGGGGGGGGGGG
>JAUKPP010205917.1:0-14033 GCA_032273245.1 Phyllaplysia taylori
ATTTTGATTTAGGGGGGTCGCCGATCATTTTGGCCTACAAAAGGGGGTCGCGGAATGAAAAAGTTTGGGAACCACTGATCTAGGGGAAGGGAGGGAGAACACATTGTGTGTGCGGGGAGGCGGGGAGGCGAGGAGGCGGGGAGGCGAGGAGGGAGATTCGGAGAATTGTATTACTGTTTCACGATGGGCAATTTAAGTGGTTTGATTTCGTTTGTCGGTTTGGTTATCTTGGTTTGGTTACCAGTTTTACGTCTCCTGCAACACTGTAAAGTTATTAAGAGACGGGCTACTTCGACCCTGCCTGTCAGGGCCAACCCGGGGTGAAAGGGAAAAATCCTAGTAGAAAAAAAAAGCAGATCGTCTTGATCGGGATCGAACTCAGGTCTTTCGCATGACAGGCGAAGAGCCTAACCATTACACCACAGCGCCGGTTTCGATTTTTACTTAACGGCCCTTGCAACACTGCATGGTCATTTACGGGACGGGCTAATACTACCATGTCTTCGGGGCCAAACGGGGCTGAGATGGGCAAATCCCGGCAGAAAAACGCATATCGCTAGCAAGTGGGATTGAATTCAGGTCTCCAGCATGATAGGCGAAGATCCTAACTATTACACCATAATCGCCGGTAATTTCAGTGGGAATTTCGCTGTAATCAAGATACGGCCAAAATGAATAAAAACTTCCTGATGCAGGATGAAGGTTTTTCTCTTCATTCGGGGATATTTTTCTTTAGCCTGTGAGAGGATCATGCAAAGTTTCGGGATCATTCACAAATTCATAAATGAGCTAGAATCTCACCGGCGTCTGTGATGCAATGGATAGGCTCTTCATCTATCACGCAGAGGACCCGAGAATCAAAACGCGGGTTCGATACTCACATGTGGGAACAACCGTCGGCGTCTTTCTTTTCTGAGATACGTCCATTTAAGTCTGAGTTGACACTGACAGGCAGGGTCGAAGTTACCCGTCTGTGAAAGACCTTACAGTGTTTGTATGGGGCGTAAAACTAAAAAGAAAATTTGAAAACTAAATCAACAGAAGCAGCCAGACCCACAGATCGGCGCTGTGGTGTAATGGTTAGACTCTTCGCCTGTCATGCGGAAGACCCGAGTAAAATCCCGGTGGCGAACGATCTAGTTGTTTTTTCTGCTGGTGTTTTTTCCCCTCTCAGCCCGTCTCTTAAATGACCTTACGGTGTTGCGGGGAGTGTAAAACTGGTAACTGGTGTGGGAATATGGGCTCTTGGGCTCGCTAATATGGGTTTATGGTGTCGAAGGGGCCGCAAATTCCAAACAAGCGAATGAAGTAAAATCTAACAAAAACTTACAATGTGCGGCAATGTGTTCACCCCAAACTTTGCTCCTTATGTCTTCTCTCCCCCGTGGCCGGAGACAAAGCAGTCAGCACGGTGTGTAGTGAGCGGCGAGCGGAGTCCGGTGAACGCTTTTCTCGAGCTCCGTGAGTCCACGCCACCTTACAAAGACGTGCGAAGGCAAAGGACAACCCGTATGCAAGAAACTCTTCGCCCTTCGTAATTACACTTGTGTATAAAAATAAAAAAAAGGCTAAATTTACCCCGAGCGTTTTTCCGCTGTGATTTTTTCCCTCTCAGCCCGGGTTGGCCCTGACAGGCAGGGTCGAAGTAGTAGATCTCTTAAATGACCTTACAGTGTTGCAGGGGACGTAAAACTGGTAACCAAAACCCCGAGCGTAAATGCAATACACGAGGTTTGGTTACCACTTTTACGTCCCCTGCAACACTGTAAGGTCATTTAAGAGACGGGCTACATCAACCCTGCCTGTCAGGGTCAACCCGGGCTGAGAGGGAAAAATCCCAGCAGAAAAAAACCCAAATCGTCCGCGCTCGGGATCGAACCGGGGTCTTACACCAAGGCGCTGGTCACAATACACGGAATGGAAGTGTTTTTCAGTGCTCTTATACTACCCGCTTGCACGCTATGGTTTTGGAAAGGGATCGTTCAAATAATACAGGGTGGGTTTTTTTATATTGATCGATTCTAAACTGAAATAACTCTAAAACGGTAAGAGATAAAGGCACTGGCCATTTAAGTTTTGTCTGGGCTACTTTATAAGATTATGTTAAAAAAGAAAGAGTTTTATATAGGAGTTATTGGAATAAGGCCCATTTTTGGCCATGGCGTCAAAACAGCGCACTGGTTTACCGAAGAGAGGGCCTGCTACATGTATTAACCATCGTGAGGCAATAAAAAGATGGTTAAAACTGTTTTCCCCAAGTGTATAATGTCTGCAAAGCTCTAACATTATGTCTGACGAAGATTAAAATTGTTAATCATTGTTTGAAGTTAGAACGCGATGGATGTTTCTCGGGCTATCAAATTCATGGAGTCGTCTTTTTTAATTGAACGGACACAGTGCGATTTGCAAATCGACTTCTTGCTATCCTGGTTGTCATAGCAAGTCATATTACCAGTTTCTAACAAATTTTGATACCAAGCTCTAATTGAATTTTCGGATTGTAGGCCTACTTTTCTTGCTGTGTCAGTTGGAAATTTCTCTGAACTGCAGCCGCGAGATCTGCTTTGTAAACGCACAAGACGCACTTGGAATTGCAAGATTTAGCGTCATTTCTGCGAGCTAAAAATCGGGGTCTGTTCGCGCAAACTGGCGATGTCGCGCAGTCTGTTAATGAAATCGGTTAAGTTTGGTAAAAAACAACAACACTTAAATGGATGAGGATTAATCGGCTGAAAACAGAGAATGTATCTATCGTGTACCGTCTTTTAGTAATTCTATTTTAGAATCGATCAATATAAAAAAGAACACCCTGTATAACCTTCCGCCTTTTAATGGACTTAAATTTTTCCTTAGTGCTTTCCTTAGATAACCCAATAACCGGTGTCTGGGGTGTAAAGTTAGGTTCTTCGCTTACCACACAAAAGGTCCGAGTTCGATCCCACGTACGGACGATCTGCATTTCTCTGTTCGGGCTTGTCCTTCATTGCTTGGGTTGGCCCTGACATGCCGGGTCAAAGTAACCCGTCTCTCAAATTACCTCAGTGTTGCAAGGGCCATCAAGCAAGGTCCCAAACCAAATCAAACATTTCCTTGGATGGGCTTTCAAATCTCAAATAGGAAACTGGTTACTCCGTTATGTATTTGCGTGGTCCCCAATGCTTTCATACACCTACCATCACCCATGGTCTACATGTACTTACGCTTTCCACCGGTGTCTGTGGTGTAATGGCTAGGCTCTTTGCCTTCCATGCGGAAGACCCGAATTCGATTCCATGTACGGACGATCTGTGTTTTTCTGCTGTAGTTTCTCCTTTTCACCCCCGGTTGGCCCTGACAGGCAGGGTCGAAGTCGCCCGTCTCTTAAATTACCTTTGTTGCAGGTGACGAAGAAATGGTACCCAAACCAAATCACACTTCTAGTCATTATGTTCGGTTCATTCGGCTTGCTCACCGTCTCGGATCACTCTCCCCACACCCCCCCAACACGACCACCTCCCCTCCAAGTTCACTGCAACCTTTGAGTTTACTCAATGGCTTCAAGGATTGACGTACCCTAGTACCTTACCACTACCACAATTCCATCCTCTACGAAGTAGGCATACATTACACTGTCGTGCCTCATGTTTTCACGATAAAAATTCACTACGTATTCAGGTAGCGCAATTCAGTTTTGACTAGGCCCTATTCATCGTGTCCCTTTCTCATCACAGCTCAGCCCCCTCATATCATACACATCTTAATAAAGGATTGTTGTAAGGCTATAGAAGATTTTATGCAGCCAGCGTGGGCTTATTTATCAACTGACATCTGTAGTAGAGATAACAAACCACTCTTACTGAATTGTATTCTTTTTATAAAATCTGGACTCCTCCATTTAGTGGTTTTATTCCAGGGGAAAGTTCAACATTTGCTCAGCCTTTATTCGCCCCCACGCCCTTCGGCAAAATACACTCATAAAAAACTACAAAATGCAGGAAATTATAGCCTTGGTTATATTTTAATGTCAAGATATACAGAAGCCTGGTACATGTAAGCCTATAGCCCACGGTACTAAGAATTGTTACTGAACATACATGTATACCGGTATGTCTTTTTTGTATCAGCACAATCGATTTGAATATCATCTTTTTCCACCTGAAGACGCGCGCAATGCTTACCAATTTATTGTACATTCTGGAAAATAACCAACACATTTTCAGAACATACAGCGGCTTTTAAAATTTCGCATGGCCAATCATCAAACTCTTCAAAATTTTCAGGAACTTTTTCCACCTGGACACACTTACAATAGGTGGAAGATCAGTTGTCCATTAAGCGAAATAACATATATCGAACACCCAGGAACCTACATCAACTACATGTGGGTTGTTGTTTTTTTTGGTGTTGTCTTTTGGCTCACCCTGTGTTTCCAATCTACTTCTTCCTTGCCATCATAATTATGATAATCGAATACACTGATTAGGGTAGAGCAAAGCATGGTGCCTTTTTTGGGTCTAGTCTGGTTCTTGTTAGTCCCTTCAACAATAATTGTACATTGTACATGTCTTTCATCACTAGCATTCCACAACTGCCCAAGACAAGTTTGGCTTCCAAGTTTTACATCCTTCCAACACTGTGAGGTCATTTATTTAGGAGACGGCCTGTAGGGGCAAATTAGGTCGGAGAGGGATGGATCTGAGTAGAAAAACAGAGATCGTCCGCATGTGGTATCGAACTTGGGTCTCCCTGGTGATAGGCAAGGAGCATATCATTACATTATTTACATCACATACGCCAGTCCAAATCATTATTTGGGGCAATTTCAGATTATTGTCTCCTTGAGATCACTCACTGACCTAGGTTAGTGGAGAGCATCAAGCCTTATTCTGTCCAAAATACTTTTTGGGAAAACCTCACATTTCTAGTACGAAAAACTAAATTTAGTGAAAAATAAACTTTTCATGTTCATAAAATAAGATTTGTTTTCGTTCGATTTCTCAAAATAGGCATAGGCTACTGTTCATGGTGCCAAAAAAGTCTGTGGCACAAGTTTTTCTTGCTTTTCTCTAGTTTTTCCAAACTTGGCACTGGGGTTTGTATCAATTTGTCTTAACAGGATTATAATAATATTTTCTGTAAAGAATTAGACCTTAACCTAGAAATTCTTTAAATAATAAAGAACAACAAATCAACCTGGTCGGTATTTTCTAAACTTTCGGTGAATGACAATTTTTCTCTTACTCTTACGTCACAAGGTAAAGTGTGTGCAAATTGAACGGCTGACCTCATGCTTATGATAAGTTCATGATATTCTGTTTCCTGGTATGGTTGCCTTGCTTTTTTTATTGATCTTATCGAAAGTTTGTTTTAAGAAGAAGACATGAATTCATTCAGAAAACATAACCCCTTTGCAAAATTTGGAGAAAATGCATGCAGTAGTTTCGGAGAGTATCAAGCAAAACTTGCGCCATGAATTTTCACCAGACGATATCGCTTAGGCGATTGTGGAACAACGCTGATGATTAGTAATAGTAATAGTACATGAACATGTATATGCAGGCTACCTCCACGCTCCCTTTACTTGTATAAATGTGCACTCAAAACCACCTATACACGTAATTCTGTAAAATAGAGCTCGCCATTACACCACAGACAAAAGTTTCTCTATAATTTATAGTCTCTCCTGTGTTGTTTTTTTAACTTGTTCTGAACTTCTACTAAAATGTGGGGCTGCCTGTGGCAGAGCAGTAAAGTACACATTGAAACTGGAATCAAATCCTGAGGGACCCATTGGATTTTTTCAGAGTTTTTAACGGCTCCAGCCCTGTCCTAGAGATGGAAGATGAAATAGTGTTACAAGGGAATTCAACTAAAAGCAACCAAAACAAAATTGAGTCACCCCCACCAAGTTTGCAGAGTCATGTCTCATGTGTCAGAGAAAAATAGATCACCACTGGACAATAGGGGTGTAGACCACAGATGCCATGTGTGCAGTGTAGAGTGGATCCGGATCTCTAGCGGTCAGTTTACTGTCCGAGTTGCAGGGTAATTTTCATTGGAATGAACCATGAGACTCAAACTAAGGCAAATAAGACTTTTTTACACAATACAATATGTGGCTGGCTTGACTGAAAAGCACTTTTATTTCAAAAGAAGGCCTATGCTTACTTTTTTGCCAAATGGTGTTAGTAGCCTGAAAAAAAAAAGACTCCCTGATATGACCAATCTGTGGCAAAAAAAAATAATAAAACCATCTCTAAATTAAGTCTCAATAAGATGTTTAGAGGCCTTTGTTCGTTAAAAATCAAATAAGCACTTGGTTTCATCATGAAGCAACACATTTCTGTTTACCTCATTCATGTTTTTTGCCAAACAGTTTCATGTCCCTTGGAACACTGTAAGGTCATCTTAGAGACGCTACTTCAACCCTGCCTGTCAGGGCCAACTGGGGCTGAAAGGGACACAATATCCCAGCAGATGGATAGATCATGGAGATGCATGCTTATTGTAGGGATCAAATTACTGTCTTCTGCATGGTAGGCATAGAGCCTAACCATTACACTACACCACAGATTCCAGTTTTTTGGCCAAACGATCTCAGCGGTCTACTGAAGGAAGTGTTAAACAGAACAAAAATAAGAGAGAAAACAACAGCAAAAAAAGAAAACAATAACTTCTCCATCAAATGAATTTTATTCATCGATGTAAACAATCCAAACTTAGTTATGTCTATCAACTACATGCAAGTTTCAAACTCCATTTCACCAATTTAAAATCTGAGCAGCACTCATACAGTTCTGATTACTCAGTCAACATAACCATCATATTGACTCCAGCAACTCTGGAACCTGATTTTCACTAACTTCAATATATTTCCACAGCTGGACAGTGATGAGAGTGGACACTATCACAAGACACTTTCAATTCAACAAGCACTCCTTTTTCAGATATTTCCTGCTTCTCTACAGATTTGAAAGAAGAACTGAATGCAGCCACATCCCATGAGCAGAGGTACAACTGATGTGACTACTCACAATAACAAAATAGAGAAGATAGAATTATATCAAAGCCGGTGTTACCATGGTACAAAAACAGATGTATTATGGTAAAGGTTACCAGTTGGAGAAGCTCCAACGACAAAACATAGAATATTATACACAGTCAGTGAGACGGCACTCTGTCTTCCAGTCACTTCATGGCAGTCACCACAGTTACTCTCAATGTACAGCTCAGCATCTGGGGGGAAAACCACATGAAATAATTCAATTAAAAGTTCAAAACAACTTTTAAAAACTTGCAAAACGAAAAACACATCATCATCTTTTGCCTCAGATTAATACTTCACAGGGTGCTATCTGATCTTGAGTTATGAGAGCTTAAAGCTCTGATGAGTATGGCCCTGTGCAGTTCACCATCGCAAAGAGATTTCCCTACAAAGCCAAATGATATCATGCAGCGCTTCCTGGTTGACAAATTAAGTAAACTAGAAAATTGAGAAATGACATAAAAGAGGGTGGGTGGCCAAAATAATTTTGGAAACAAGAGATGTAAACTCAGGCCGCATCCCGTCTAGTTTGGTTTGGTTAACGTTTTTCATCACTTGCAACACTGTAAGGTCATTTAAGAGATGGGCTTCTTCCATCCTGCCTCTTGGCGCCAACTCTGGACGAGAAGGACAAATCCCAGCAGAAAAATGAAGTTGCTTGTCCGCATTTGAAATCGAACTTGGGTCTTCTGCATGATAGGTAAAGAACCCGACCATTACAAAACAGACCCCGGACATCCCGATTACTAAAATACACATGCACTATAATTTTGAGTAGGCTCAGAGGGAAAATAGCATACATTTTTTGTGTGGTTGAGCAACTGTCTCATCTTTAAACTTCCTCAAGTCAATCCAGAACTTGAAATGGTTTTGATTCTTTAATTTGTGAAGAGAGCCGTGAATGACAGAAGAAGAGTCAATGCCGTGTAAAGCCCTGCATGCTGTCCCGGCCCACAATTTGATCCAGCTGCCAATGATAATATCTTAGCAAATCAAAGCATTAACAAACTTGCGGGAACATTTCTGCCAAAAGTTATGCTTTAACTTGACTTCTAAATGAAGTTCTGAGGCTTGAGTTGGTTGATATTTATCGTTGAGAGAATAGGAAGTAAACACAAAATAATGCAAACTTCCGGTAGCAAATTATCGGATGCCGCAATTATGGAACAGGTATCGATACCGGAACGATTTTTGGTATGCATGGCCATTCTTCTGTATATGCAGTGTATACGCAGGACGAAAACATTGCAGATTCTTCTTTGGCTTTTTTGCCGGTGGCTCTTAGTCAGCCATTTTCACAAATCTTGTTCTTGGCATCTCTCTCTCTTTATTCTATCCTACTGCGGCAACACAGTAGAACGAAAAGGCCTCACGGTGGATAACTCTCATCGCGCCAACAATACTCAGCCTTCACACTTCCAGGAGCAACATTTCACTTTTCAGTTTTTGCTACGGATTTTCTAATTAAACAATTTTTTTCCAAATTCTGTAATTTTGCCGCAGTTTCCATACTTCCGTAATTGGTCATAAATTTCCTGTAATGATTACGGCAAATCCGTAGAACTAGGCAGGTTTTTGCAACCTACTAAGTCTTTGAGTGCTTCAAGCTTACGGCCACAGGACAGTATAACATGCTCATAAAAAAAGCAGCGTACATGGAAACAAATTTAAATGAAAAAGAAAAACGTCCAAAACAAGTCATTTGCATGCCAAAATTTAAGTTCAGTCCTATACCTCCGTCATTAATTTTTTATCAAAGATGTTTAAGAGCAACTTATAGAAGAGAAGAAAAAATTGAAGAACTTACCACAAATCAACTTTGTTACTACAAATAAATCCAATCAGTCAAAAATATCCTCTTTGTCTGCAATGTACTGAACGATGTCTCGAGGCCTCATCAAACGCTCTGAATCTGCATCTGGTATTTCAAATCCTGCACAAAGAGAATATCTCAGTAATACACTGAAAATTGCAAAATGGTGTAAAATAATGCGAGCAAAACAATTAAACATCCATTTCAGCCATTCTAGAAAAGCAAAATTTGTTTGATATCTTTATGGCCATTAATTTGGGAAAATATACAGAAGCTAATGGAAGGCTGATGCATTAGCACACAGTTCTTGGCTAGAAACTGGTTAACAATATCATTGCCGACAACAAATTTGGTTTTTATTCTGATGTTGCATTACTGGGTTAGACTCTCGACACATTGTATCTTTTTATCAGTGCTAAAAAATGCATGCATGTGTATGTATGTTCATGACTTTTTAAATCTGAATGTATTTTTTCCTTATATTGCAGCTTAAGGTTAAAGGACTTTGCGCATGCCCACAAAGTTCACTTGAATACAACCATCTAATCTGAAGGTCTTTTTAGCAAAATGCATATAAATTGTGAAAACTCAGGATTTAAAATATTCTTGTCTTCCAATGCAAAAGCAACAACCTGCATCATAATTATGAACGAAATGAATTTGAATTCAAATTAGAGACTCTTAAACAAAAGTTTCACAATTTTATGCACAGGACAAATATGTAGAAAGTTCAATTAGGTTACCACAAATCTAAAACAGGGCAAAGAAAATACACTTTATGGCTGTTGTCAATACATAAAAATTATAAAAAGTAGATCAACTCAAAGTCTGACATAGTTCCTCTGCTAATACAAATTGTATGGTCTCTTTTTTTTGTACTATTTACCACTATGGAATATCTTGCTATGCAAGAAAGTTTGCCTGTGACCTTACTTTTCGAGCGACAGAAATAGCTATTTAAAAGTATATTTAGATCACTACTGGGTCACTTATTTTCTATGATGAACGAATTGAAAAATATTTCATTAACAAACATGCCCTGTGCACCATCTGCCTAGATACATTGCAACTCCATGGAAGCAAGGCCAGAAGGATTTCACTGAATTGCAATGCATATTGATAATTGTCACATGGCCAAAATGCTGAGTCTACAGATGTGAAAGAAGATACTATGTTATATTAATTATATCATAAATTCTACTGCAGTAATGATGGCAATCAACGTTTTAAGAAGTGTATTGAGTTACCCTCTTGTGGCCACATGTTGCTGGTCAACTACAGACCCTTCATTACCCTCATCAGGCATAAAGCTATCATGAAATGGCTTCAAGCTCTGAACATTTGCAATGGACCACATACACACAAGAACATCGAAGTCTTCGCTTGTTTTAATTTTAACTCCAAATGTATGTTTCATTTCATTTTCATGTGTAGTTGTTTTGATACTAACTTTTTTAAAGTTCAAAATACCAAGCACACAAAGCAGAAAAAAAACTGAAAAATATCCTATCCTTACCAAATTCATCCTCTATGGCCATGATGATTTCCACTTGATCTAAACTATCCAGGCCCAGGTCATTCATAAAATGGGAGTCTGCTGTGAGCTGAAATTGACAGTACAGAAACAGAATTATTAAGAGAGTGAATTAAAAGTATTTTCTATAAATAAAAAAAACATAGATTGGCAGACATTTATAAATCACATATTTAGGATAAATGAGGAGGATATTCAAGAAGTTTTCTACTACTTCCTCCTGACTGGAGAATACAAAAATTGGCATCTCGACACTGAAAACATTTGTTTTAAGTCTCAAAAGACAAGGTAAACTGATGTTCACTTCAGCAGACTTTGACAATAAATTTTTTCTCTTATGAGAACACCAAAAACTTAAACATAAATATCTTTCTTCAACAAAAAAGGGATCACAAAATGCCTTTCGAACTTCAGTACAAACAGTAACTGTAATATATAGTCTAAAACAAAAACAATAAACAAAACTTTTCCATCAAGGATAAAAATTTGTAAAAATTAGAATCTCGATTTTTTTTGTGACTACTCTTATGTGAATAAGAAATTCATAGCAGACAATAATTCTATGGGGTGTACCTTTTCAGGGTCAATTTTGTCATACAATTTCAAAACCAGATCAACCCGCTTCTGTATAGTGTCTAAGGTAAGGGGCTGTTTACCTCCATACCACCTCCTTGGCTGAGAAGACAGAAGCTGCAATGAAATCACAAATTACAAATATATGACTAGACAAATCAGTTAAGTTCAAGCAGCAATGATGATCCACCAAAGGAACACATCTTTAAAGCAGTTCTTACAAAATAATGCCTTCACTTGATCACCACGCCACAGTGAACCCCCCCCCCCCCCCCCTCCCCCAACCACTTCTTTTTTAAAGAGATGTTCCACTTTGACAGAATCATCAGGCTGAAGAAAACAACTGTGGTTAAATACCTTTTCCGCATTGATCTTATCATAAGCCTTGCAGATATTCAAAACTTTGTCCCTCACATCATCAATAGATATTGTGGCAGTGCTAAGGGCCCGCACATATTGGAAGCAGAATTGCTGTTGAAAGTTGAAAAAAGACATGATTTCAATCCTATAATCTAATTGGAGATAATCAAACAATGGACTTCAACATGTCACGGACAATGCAATATGTGATTAACAAAGATATATCAATAGGATGTAATTCATAACGATCTCATTCTACCTCACCATCTGATGCCAAGAGGAAGTCTGTCAACCCCCTTCTCTTCCAGACTCACACACGATTCCCCTTCAATCTTTCTCTCTTTCCTTCATTACGTCTTGCATGTAACTGACGCTTCCATCACACCATGCTTATTTACTCGCTCTCTCTTTCTCTCATTCCGCTGCTTGGGTCTGTACTCTAAGTCTAAGCCTTGTATGTTATAATACAAGGTTTATATTGAAATGGAAATTCTGATTGTAACATAAAAATGCCGTGTTTCCTTTCAGTATCATGCTTTGTTCACTCTTCTTCGATACCCGGATGATATCGATACTCAGATCTGACTTTACTAAGTCTTTAACGGACGAAGCTACAAGATCTCCCACATTTGTACACTACCGTCCCTGTAGGTGCGGGGCCCCAACAAGGGGAAGCAAAGAATGACATCTTCTGCTCTCTGATGCAGATGCATAGCATGATACCGGCAAAAGTACATCACAACTGAAAGCACTCTTCTCAGTTTAAACAATGAGAGTACCCATCAAAAATGGAACATGGTTGCCTGTATGGCGTGGGGACCCTGCAGTGCACTTGTGGAAACACAAGCCACTGCAGGATAAATAAAAATAGGCCATGTACGTAAAATTCAGTCATTGTGACTGTGACTTACCCCTGACTGAGTTCTAGAGAAGCGAATCGCAGCAGAGAAGAAGAAGTACACTGCAAAGCGTTGTCCCGACCTGACAGGCAGGGTCAAAGTAGTCTGTCTCTTAAATGACCCTACAGTGTTACAGGGGATGTAAAACTGGTAACCAAAAACCAAAGTCCAAAACCCCCAAACAAGTTATTCCCGTAGTTTTATGCTAATCTCCAAAGTCTAAGCCCGGCGACGGTGAACCCATGTCCATGATGACACGGTGGGTGCACGGCTTCTTATGAATCAAAACTTACCGGTTGCACTGAAGCTCCGCTCACGAGTACAGTCTGTGTCGGGCTTTGGTGACAGTCATTTACGTGACGAAGAATACTAACAGCTCCTAATCTGGGAACTGTAGTTCTTCCCACATTTGCGATTGTGCAGAATGACCTCAAGCTCTTGACCAAAGTCGCCATTATTGCTCCGTACTGACTCTTCATAAACTAATGCACCTTCACTCGGAGCTCGTCGACCTTTTCTTTCGTCTCTTTCCGAAATGCTTGCCAGGTACGCGACGCTTTATAGTTCCATAACTGTCCACGGGTTTTAGAGAACAACTTTCAAAACATACACTATGTAACACACAGTCGAATCTTTTTATGACGACCAATTATAATCTCAGAGAAAAATAACCGTTTGGCCAAGTAGCCGCTATGGAGAGGGTATGGTCACATACAACGCGCATGACCTGCATACCGTGCTACGTGTAAATTAATATGCAAACCAACATTACGTTGTAGGCCTACCGACACACTGACTAGATTGTGCAGAGACTGATTGTGCTTGTGCACATTGGGTGGGAGCGCTAGATTTTTGCCAGGCCAGGAAGTGCCGTAACTGGCTGGCATTTGAGCAGGAGTGAATTTTGTGCAAAGCTCCACATAATAGAAAATGTAATAGTGACGAGCAGTTAGCATGGGCGTATTACGTGTAGTGCCCTATCTAGGCCTATGGTAGAAGAAAAATTGCTGGGTGTGACAGCACACTGCGTGGTCCATTTCACATTAGAAGTTATACGAGGGTAACATTAAAACTATATGACATACATGTGGTTCAGTCAATGGCTGCAACCAGAAATGTTAATATGTATGTTGAAAATACACATGTATTCTATCGATAATATTGGCGGTAAACCTATCAATGGCTGCATTGCACTTAGCGGTCATCTGATCCGGAGAGATCTTGAAACTCATGTATGAGTTTTAGTGATTGTGACATTTTATCTTTAGCAGAACTTATTTTCTAATTCTACACTTGTCCGTGTCATTTAAGTCTATGAATTATTTTACTCTTTTGTGAAGCGCCTTGAGCTTGAAATTTTCAAGGGAAGGCGCTATACAAATATCATTATTATTATTATTATTATCATTATTATTATTATTAGGCTTATTATTATTATTATTATTATTAAATTGTCGATTTTATGGTAGCAGCAGTAATAAAAATAACAATGACATAAACAACTCAATATTTAGTCAAATGTACCAACCATCGAGATACCGATAGTATAATAGTATGACCATAAAATTAATCTATTAATTCATAATTAGTGATGGGGCGAGCATTCAATACTGTTTCTTTTTATTCTAGCGAGGATACTACACAGTGGTCGAATAACGAGCAGACTGACGTGTTGATTGCGAGTTCAACAAGCGAACTTGAATAATAATAATAATGATAATAATGGTATTTGTATAGCGCCTTCCCTTAAAAGTTTCAAGCTCAAGGCGCTTCACAGAAGAGTAAAATAATTCATAGACTTAAAAGACATGGACAATTGTAGAATTAGAA